>LPNX011122257.1:32654-59543 GCA_001517045.1 Pseudotsuga menziesii
CAACACATAGCTCCTATAGACTACAACATCTTTCATTAGAAAGGGTGTACTATCAATTAAAATTAAGGACATCTCCTATCAGCAGGGAGGAAATGATACAACTTAGTCTCCAGTTCCTAGCGGACTTAGTCCACATATGTATTATATTTGTTTTTTAATTTTTTTACATTTTTATATTTTGTATCTCATCTACCTTACTGTAAATATCTCACAGGTGGCTTGGTCAAAGAATATCTCATTGTATTTTATATGAGTAAACCTAAGATAGTTTGTTAAAGACTCAAAGATGATCACTTTCCACCATTTTTGTACTTCTATAAGTACCTAATACAATATAGTGTCTACACCCGCTATTGTTGCAACTTGGAGCAATCTCTTTTATAATAGCTTTCTTCCTTGACTTGCCTGTAAGTACTCATATTTCTGTTAATTGTGCTCATATCATTGCCCTAACATTTTTGTCAATTGTGCCTTTTTTGTTAAAAATGCATCATAAGTTACATTAAAAATTAATACAAGAACATGGAAAATGACATATCTAGATTCCGTAACAGTGACATGGATCCCCTTTCACACATAAGCAAGGAGAGCTAGCATATCTACATGTTGCCACCTTTCACGCACCTGGGGGGTTAGGTTGTCGTGGCAGAAATATTCAAGCCACTAAGTGCGTTTTTGGGGGTAAGTCTCGAGTCAAGTACTGTCACTTGATCTTGACTCCTTCGTTTAGGCAAACTCCTAACGAAGCCAAGGGGGGTAGACCCTAAGAGATACCAATGTTTTAAAACTTGGAACCGGGAGTTGAACCGGTCGAGGGTCAACTCGAATCGGAACCAGAATTGAAAATGAACTGGAGCGGTTTGATTTCAATGACTCGAACTATATAAAATATATAATATTTAACAATTTTAATGAAAAAATATATATTTAACATTCCAAGCTATGATTTCAAACTATTAGAGACATAATATGCAAATTCTATTCGTGTATATACCATGTAAGTGCGAATATATCAAAATAACACCAGGTGTGATACATATCTGAATTAAAACTGAAATTACATAATCATCAAAATCCTTTCCTATATGGGGATCCTATTCTTCGGGCTCTAGCCTTTGCCTCTACCTTAAATCTCGAAGTTGATCCTCTAAGGAAATTAGTCAACACCCTACAATTTTGATGAAACTTCCTAATCCAAGCGTTCAAATAAGCTTAATAAGGTCATGGCATATCAATTCAGTCAACCTCAACAATCAGGCATCAACACCACCAACATCAAGATGCAAAGAGAGTTTGATGTGCTTGATTAAATTCCAATCCCTTACCCTCATACATGATAGAATCCAATAGAAACTTTGCAATCTTGAAATCCTGAAAACTATGTCTGTTGAATTTTGAATGGGATCCAAAATTCCACTTTTTGCATATGAAGTCCGATGAGGTTGGAACCACTCTCAAACATCCTGAAACAGTTAATGGTAATGTTAAAAATTTAAGTAAAAGGATAGAAAATGAAAGATAAGGAGAATGCCACTTTTACTTTAAGAATTTAACATTACCATTCAATATTACTGACTTCATTGTCACAGGTACAAGACTGGTCAATTTTTTTAAGAACATCAGTGTCTAGCCTCCATACATGCACCATGGGCATGTTTTTATTGTCTTGGCCGAGTTAAAGAAAAACCGGTCGGTTTGTTACCAAACCAGCCTCCGATCCGAGTTTTGTCTCGGTTTGAGGTTGATGAGGATTGAACCGGTCAACTCAGCCGGTTCTGGTTCTGATTTGACCGGTTTTTAAAACACTGAGAGTTACTAAGGTTGATTAAGCGTTTTAGTGGTGGTTTGAGGATGAGTAAGTTGTTTTAGGAGTTTTTATGAAAGTAAATACTAGAACAAGATATTGCAACTTTGTAATTTAAACACAACAACGTATGAATTATACAACACCAGATGAGTATATGAACTTATAGCAATAAAATGTACGATACAAGAAAAATACCAATGCTGAAATGGAGTCACAAGATTGTAATGTTGTTTGCAATGCTGGAAACGTGTTGCAAGTGTTCTTGGTCAGTTTTAGATTACTGTGGATTAAATGAGTGGATTAAACAAGGGGGAAGGGGACTCCAGATATACCTGACGGTACGAGGAGTATCTCCAAAATTCCTTATCCGATGTGGTTCCACACGAAGAATATGTGGGCTGGATCGGAGTCTCTGGGATGTGTCCCACACTACACAGCCTGACGATATCTTGAGGTCACTGTCTAGTGGTTTCCACTTCCTTTGTGGACTCTCCCCACAATGGATTAAATCTAGGTGCTAGATTTTCGCCTTGGAAGTTAATTAAAAATGAGACTAACTTAAACTAGTCACCCATGTTGCTTTTAATGTTTCCAACTGTGTTATCACATATATAGTAGTCGAGCTACCATATTCTATTTTTCAGATACAGTACATTTTTCAGCTAGATCTCTTACATATGAGATGTTGAGATGAGTAGTTTTGTCGGATCATTACTTTATTTGTGGACTATTGTACTCTCCCATGTCGGGACTGAGTCTCAGGACACTCAGATTTGAGGACTGATGTAGCCATTTAGTCATTTACAGAGCAGTTATTGATGCCCAGATTTATATCAGTGCTTTCTCATTGGACAGATGATGGTTCAGATGGATTATATGCATGATTATGATTAAGCTTTTATTATATTGTGTTATGGTTATCATTGCTCTTATATTCATCTTTGTGACATGTATTAACATGTAGTGTCATGATCTGGCGGTCATAATTATATGGACTTGGATTTATTTGTATTATGTATTGATGTCCCTACTTAGACTTGGAAGTTCCTGATCTATACTCATTGGTTTTACCCTCCTTAGGGAGAATAGAGGTAGTCATTCCCACCATTGTTTTGGCTTGCTAGTGTTGGCTTCATAATTCACTGTCTCCACCCATCCATTACCTTCCAGTTTTGTTTTAATCTGATTTACTAATTGACTTATGGCATGGAGGACCTTTCCCCACTAGAACCCTTGTTGGACAAGCCTCCCTGTTTATTTTGTGTCTCGGCTCTGAGTTTGTGACAGAACTTGCCTTTGGTGAGTTGGATTGTATGCCTAAACCATTCTGGTTGGTTGTCCCTATGTTTGGCACTGTGCAGAACTCTCCCTGGTCACTTGAGATGTTGTTGACTAAAACTGAAAGCTCATGTACTACTTGTATTGGAAAATGTTATATATGCGCCCATGGAAAATAAAAATGCTAAACTGCGTTTCTTAACATATGAGAAAAAGGGCAAGAGCAATGAAATGCTAAAAATACCCCTTTGAAGGGTATAAGAAAAGGTCCCAAAAGCAATGGTTAAATATATGCTATATGATATATCCAAATATTGCTGACCTTATAAATTTGAATGTGTCTCAGATGAAAGCTACAATTAGCTGTGCTTTTAAGCACTGGTGAAGTCCCAAAGGGTCATATAGGCCAAAAAGGCCATGGAAATAAAATTGATGGTTCTAATGAACTTGGTTCAAACTTGATGAGACATGATGCCTAAGTTGAATAAGCACTCTCTGAACAACTCATCCATTTGTGAGGCACTGCCTTTCCCTGTGTTGTTGTTTGTTCGGCATTGGTTATAGTGAGTATTTCCCTTCCATATCCAAAGTGTCATGATGTTAAGTAGAAAGTCATCCTTTTCCCTAGCCTTGTCAGTTTCAGCCTTCACCCTTCACAAGCAAATTGACTACAACTATGAAATGAGTATAGTCCTGAAAGTCTAGTCTGAGTAATAATAAATAAAGCCCTATATATGTATTTGATTGATGTACCGCCAGTGAAATGACTGCTACTTGTTGTGATTGTTGCTTAAATGATTTGTAGAGCATGTCTTAGCCTTATAGCACTTGCAGCAGATGGATGATAGTGTGAGTTATATTATTGGTATCTGGTCATTTACAGGTGATTATATTGTCTATTGGATGTTGTTGATGATCATGCAGAGACTTGGAAAGGGTATGAGTATACACCCTAGATGGATTTGGACTCTCTGAGTCTAATGAGACAGTTTATTTTTAGTTCTGGGCACTTGCAGAGATGATCAGGTTCATTTTACCTTTTTGATGCAGTTTTGCTTCACAGGATGATGTGTCTGAGCAGGGAGATGTTTCATTTGGATCTCCTAGGGCGTTGTATGGGCATAGGGAGTGCAGCCACTTGATTGTACCATAGTACCCCTATCCCAGAGAACTTGGTGGGCTCAGTTTCACAACATAGGCACCTTAGGAGACTGTTTTGGCAGGTTCACATTTCCCGAGGCAGATTAAAAAAATGATTAAATGGCTATTGAAGAAATTGATTTGGGCTATTGAGGCAAGGAAATGACATGGGATGAGTCATGATGATGAGAGTGATGTCCTCCGCACCTTCTCCAGCAGTTGCAGCCCCTGATTGGGCCCACACCTATTTTTTGGACATTTTTATATTATTTTCTGGAGCTTTTGGGAGGCTCACGATTTCCTCAAGGAGGCACAAACTTAAAAAATTAAAATATTATATTATTTTATTGTGCCATGGGGCACCTAAAGGGAGTTAGTTAACACTCCATGGACCCACCATGTGCTTCATTTATTTCTTGTTGAGTGGGGTACCCTCTTTACGGGTGATTTAGTCCACTTTGGTACTTCATGGTTATATTGATCCATGTATTGTATGTTGAGCTCATCTCAACCATTAATTAGAATATTTTATCTTTTAATCTTAGCCACTTGTTTTGAAAGTGGTTAGGATTTTGGTTCTCTCATTTCTATTTAAAGGAGAGAGCTTCTCATTTGTAAGGGGTCTTTGGCTCTTGGATCTGATTAATAAAAAGATTTTTTTGTGGATATTTTCTGGATCTGCTTTGCATCTGATGTTCTTTGATGGTGATTGGAAAGTCGTTTGCTTCCTAGCATTCGGGAAATTGTTATGAGATCTATATTTTTGGGGATCATTGTCTTCTCTACAGGAGGACGACTTCAGCTTGGGCGTTTTTTCAGGGGGACCTCAACTCGCTTGGATTGTCTTCGTTTTTTTATCATGGAGTTTTCATTAGTGCTGTGGTGACCTATGATTTCTTCTTGCTATTTTTATGCAGCATATAGTTTCTTTCTCATGTCACAGCAAATCTGATATGGTTGATGTTTTTTGTGCAGGAGAGAGGGCGCATTGACTTCCTCGGGCAAATACTGGACATAGAGCTCGCTTTAATCTTCTCAAATTGATCAGGATAGAGGGGAGCATCATCATCAAGGCATATACAAGCATTTCTAGGTAATATCTAACAGGTAAGTCTCTTCTCTTCAGATCTCAATCCATTGTACATGCTTTTCTTCAATTTTTCTGAAAAAACTCCTAAATAATAAAAATTCAAAAAATATTTAATTGAGGAACCGCTTGATCTTTGACCAAACCATTTCTAGGTTTTGTAGATCGGGCCTCTCCTTTACTAAATCATCCTCAATGCTGCCCTAATTGTGACTGGTTTGCCTAGATTTGACTTTCTGACTGCTCAAACCCCAACGCCCCACTGAAAATTTGACTTTTTCCAGAGTTGATTTTTTTCTGGAAAATAATTACATGGGTTTGTAGATCAGGTCTTCCTCATCCTAGAACACCCCCAATGTTGAGCTAGTTCCTCCCAAGTAGCCCTAGATTTGAAAAACTGACTTTCAGCCTCTTAGCCTCCCCCATCAGATTGACTTTTCCAGATCTGATTTTTCCTGAAATTTTCTGACTTGGGTTTGTAGATCAGGTCATCCTGATCTCATTTCCACTCCAATGCTAAGCTGACAGTCTCCTGGTGGCTCTAGATCTGCAGATCTGCCTCTCCAAACCCTAGCGCTAGCCCTCCTTCTGTTGATTTCCCTGTAACCTGAATCTTCTGGGCCAAATCCTTTTTTGGGTCCATAGATCAGGGCATATCCTAGGTGGGTTCACTTAAACACTGTGCTGATACTGACTCCATTACCCAAGGCTGAACACACACTAATCTCCAAGCATAGCGCTAGCCCCTTGTTGACCTCTTTCACCGAATTTTGACAGCTCCTTAATAACTCAGGTAACTTGGCATTTTCATATCTCTCACTGAGTCTATCTCTTTGGTACTAGATAGTCCCAACTCTGTCCTTACTCACCATGTCTCAGTTACGTTTCGCAAGACAATGGTTATCTTAATCAGTTGCTAGTACCTTAACTGTAGATCTAGTATTACCCTTACAGGTCACTTTGGATCAACCCTTGTATGATTGAATCCTTCATCTAAAGCCCTAGTCCACTTACTACTATCATCCATAGATCTAGAGTTTCTAATTACCTTACACTTTACGTACCTCAAGCCATAATTGATCTGATCTGGTGTCTAGGTCTGATCTCTCCTGTCGGGAGTAGATCTGTGTCTCCCCCGTTGTTGTCTTGGACTTAGATAACATAAAGTGAAGATTGCCTTGATTGGCGTGACAACCATCCATTTGGGATTCTAAGAAGTCTTGGTTCCACCTCCTTAGTTGCTTGCCCCTCTACCATCCATCCTGGATCCACCTCACACAGGAAACTACAAGGTTGGTGACAACAAACTGGTCGGTCAAACTGCAGCGGTGCAGAGCATACACAACGGAGCCTTGGCAAATTTTTAAGGATTTTAATGCCAGGTGTTTGCTTGTTTATTAAATCCCCAAGAGTCTCTTCCAGGTTATAAACCCTAATCGGGAGAGCAAGGGGAGTAAATTACTAGAAAAGTAAAAATAGTACAAAACAAACACATGGTTTTCTAATTAATCCTACCACACATCTCTTTCCCCTTTCGGGCAACTTGGGAAGTCCTGGGGTTAGTATTTGTATTACATTGAATCAAAATAAATATATACTGACAATACAGTAATCAAAGTATACAGATCTACAGTAGATAAAACTAATCTAAACAAAACTAGGCAAAAGATGAAAAGTGACATCGACGCAAATCCTCCCTGCGGGGATGGAAAGTGGGCTCTGGAGAGCCTACTCGGAATCTTTATTACTCGGTTACAACAAACGTGAAAATAAATGTGCGTTGATCCTTGTTATCTGGGATTCAAAGGCTTATAGAACGTTAATTTTTTTTACTATAAGCAAGAGGGGAGTCTCGGGAGACTTTGAATGGCCCAAATCTTTGAAAATTGGCTAGCACTTCCTTCTCTTTTATCACCAAACCTGCAAAAATAGTGAGCAATTAAATCCTAAAGATGCTCAAAAACACTTTAAAAGTGTCTTTGAACATCCATAAAACAATGTAAAAAAATCCTAAGTTAAAATTATGATAAAAAATGCAAAAATAACCAAGGAAAGCTTGCTTTTTGGGAAGCCAATATGATTGTGCACTTGGATGCAAAAATGAACTTTAAATGATCAAAGAAATTATTATTTTGAACAAGATTAAGATCTACTTTAAAATGCTTGTTAGAAGAGAACTTTCTGTAGCTAGATCTACCTAGAATGGTTATGAAACCTTGAAGATTTATGAGATCTAGATTTTTTAACACTTGTGAATGAGATCTAACAAATAATTTCAACTAGGACAATATAAATACTCATAAACAAGCAAGGTAACCAGGGAGAAATTGATTTGAAAAAGGGGGAAGAGAAGTAGAGCCCGGTTTGTTGCTAGAACAAATCAACCAAGGAAATCCTTTTCGTTGAGTGTTGAGGGATAGTGTCTTGAATTTTTATTGGAAATGGAATGGAGTCAACCTATATTCACACCTTCTCCGTTCATGGAAACTTGAAACTAGATCACAAATCTTGCCACACACCTCGTGAGATCTGGATATATATATATATACATATGTATATAGATATGCATATATATACATATGTATATATATATGCATATATATACGAGAAAGATGAATACAACATGCAAATAAACTTATTTAAACATGTATAATTTGGATCTTTGAACATATATGATACGAATAAAAATAAACAAGTAATCTTACTTGTCAATCTCTACTCCTATTGATTCAGCTGAATCTTTCAAATCTAGTACATAGAGGAAGCAAGAATTGAGAAGAAGTAAAAATCACCACATTTGCAGCATGATGTTGGTATTCCACACACAATGGAACTACATGGTTTAGCCTCCAAAGCTTCTTTATTCTCAAGCAAAAGAATGAATATCACAGTATTACAATAACATACCAGCTCTTCATCCAACTTTAACTAGTTTGAATGAGAGAGGTTGTGCTTTATTTATAGCCAGACTGGCCAAGAGGGGCGCATCCTTGACTGGCGGATGGAAGTCGAGTTAAGAGAGATGATTGAGGAGTTGATTGGAGTTTGATTGGAGTTGAAGGGGAGTGGAACTTGAGAGGTAGGCGCCACCTCTCTTACCAACCCCCACCGATCCACTAATCAGCTTCCAACTCAACCAAGCGTGAGCCTTCATGAGGGGCGCATTCTCTAGACTTGGAGTCTGCCAAACACATCATACACCTACCCAAGATGATGCCTTTATGAGCGAGATAACTTGACTACCTCAAGGAGAAACAATGCCATTGATTTCAATCAAATCTGTTAAGATTCCACTGATTTAGGAAAATGGGATTTTTCTCCATTTTTTATTTTTATTTTTTCTATTTTTTAATTGTTTTTTTTGATTTTTTGGAGAATTTTGGCTTGAGTGATAAATTTATCACTCAAAACTTAGGAAAAATGGGTTTTTGGGTAAAATGGGTGCTCTAAGTTAGAAAATGAGCACCCCCATGGCTAATTCTGATCCCTAACCACACTTGTATAACATTTATAATTTTCCCAATTAGACTATTAAAAAATAGCCTAAGTTTATGGGAAAAATGTATTTTCTCAAAAATTAAAATAAAACCTAGGGAGACCTAGCACATGTCCATAGGAATCAATATTAATGCCTAGCATGTTTATAAACATTGACACATAGACTCTAATAACCTCCTAAGGCCTAACCACCAAGACGACTATCCCACCCAACTTTGGAGGTGCGAGTGAAAAACTCAGAAATTAATAGTCGTTTGTTCAACGACAAATAATTACCAAGGGAGAAAACACTCTGGGCTAGTCGGATTGATGTCTAAGTCTAGGAGACTGAGTCTTTTACATACTTCACCATGCTAGCACAATTATTACAATTCCCCCAAGGGGGTATGAACATGTGGTATAAGAAAATTTTAAAAATTTCCCAGAAAAGGCCTGATGGACTTCTCAATTCTGAAAAATGAACAAGTATACTTGTTTGTACTTTGCTGGCTCACTTGAAAACTCCACCAAGTACAACATAGGTGGTAACACTACCTTGACTCCAGTTGGAAGAATGTCTTCCTGTTTAAAAAAAGTGGCCATTTTGGCTGAAAATCTACTATGTGAAATTTGATATGAATGTAAAGACTTTTTCCAAACAGAATAGCATACTTGCCTCTTGAAAAGTTTCCAGACAGTAGCATTTCCATAAGGAGATGTCAGTGTATCTAATCACATCCCACATGCTCTTGACAGTCTGCCTAAACATTCACTTGTCCTCTAACATAGTCCCTTGTCAATAAAGTGGAGTCACATATAGAAGGTTGTATTCAGTGGTAGTCTAGTCACAAAACAATTGGCAACCTTGCAATTCTACATTGCATGCTTAACTGTTCTTGACCTAGGGAAACCTAGTATGAAGAAGCTGATCCTTGAATGCAATCCATTTTAACTTTTTGACTATTGCCACATTCATTTCCATATTTCATTTGTAGGTTTGTTTTCAGTTCTCTGTCATGGGATGGATTTTTAGTTCTTTGTCATGCATTTCTTTTTCTTTGTTTGTTGGTTGCACTTTCCAATGTCTTTCATTGGCTGCATTTTAAGTTCTTTGTCATGGATTTCTTTCTTTCTAGTTTGTTGGTGGCATTTTACAATGTTTTGTCATGGCCTTCTTTGTTTTGTGCAAGTGTTGTGAATAAACCTCATGTATAACAATTGTGAGGTAGAGGTGCCTTATGAGCATTACTAATACTCACACCAAGAGCTTTGCCAATCTGGAAATTGGCTTTGGGGTATAGGTCCTTGGGTTGATGTGATGGCATTCTTTCTTACCCTGGTACTAACATTAGTGGCAATTTCAATGTCATACCTTTTGGGCACTCTCAAGTTGGTGGTTGTCATCTATGTGATGTCTATAATTGCAAGCTATCTTACTATAGTGGATATATTTATGATTGGATTTTGTTCCACATAAATGCTCTCGCAGTTATGTGTTTGTTGCTAATTAGTCATTAGTAATAATCCCTCGTGGATAACAAATGTAATACAAAGTTGGTTTATGATACATTTCTTGCACCAAAACCTTTGCCAATCTGAAAGTTGGCTTTGTTAGTTTTTCTAAGTTATTTTACTTAGGATATTTATTTGAAAGAATAACAAGCACAACGATACATCAAAGATACACAAGATACACAAGATACAAAGATTTTCATCGGGGAAACCATAAAAGAGAAAACCCCGCAAACTTCCTCAGAATAGTTCCGTCACAAAGATAAGATGAGAAGATATAATAACCCAAGAACAATATGTCTGCAACACCTCTCTGTCCCTCCTCTTCCTCTCTCTCTTAAAGCACACATGAGAGAGCAAGTGAAGTGTGTGACAAATGAGGAGGGAACATCCCTATTTATATTCTTCCGTTGAGTTGTTAACTCAACCACTAGGTCGACCAGGTTACTTGTGGGGCCAACCTACCTAAGAATACACATAAATACATTTTCCTTTATTTAACTTGGGGACTATTGCCCCGACTTACAACGGAGGGTTTACTTCAGTGACCATACACAATGATGACATCCCCAAAGGAGGAACACACATCTCCGATGGGGGTACAACAATATACAATAGTAATATACATTAGAATATCTTCCGAAGTTACAATTACAACAACACTCCCTCTTAACTAGGAAGGTATTCTCTTGCCACAGTCATCTACACATCTGGTTATCGTCACTGAGTCATCATCGTCGTTGCTGCCATTATCCTCATCTTGTCCAATCTGTCGCATCTATCCGTCATAGGAAGTTTCTACAGAGCCCGCCCTTTTTCATGTTGGATGTAGGCCTCGACCTCATCTAGGTCTTCATCATATCCACGAGCAAGCCATCACGTAGGTATATACCAGGACCATTCTTTACATTGCCACTGCAATAACCTGTGTCTCCTACCATCTTCTCGTCGTATCAGATCATCGTGTAGGTACAGCCCATAACCTTCTTTACATTTCCACTGCAATAACATGCGTTTCCTACCATCATCTCGTCATCATCGCGTAGGTACAGTCCAAGACCTTTTTTACATTGCCACGGTGTCACGTCCCCCTCCCCTCTACTCGTCGAGGAGAGGACGCGACTCGATTGCTCTGTTTATCAAACCGGGGATCTAACCCCATGAACATCAACATAATGCATTGAAATAAAACATACATGTACAGATGCATAATACATGAATATACAACGGAAGCAAACCTCATTCAACACATTCATATGTTCATAATAATTCTTAAACAATACAGTTGCAGAAATTAAATACACAGAGAATACTTATCTTGAAAATAAGTTGTCCCGCAACTAGCTATGTCGCTGCAACGTTCCACCCAACCATAGGCCAGCGTGCTCATCAATCTCTCAACACCATTGCCTCCCTCGAACTGGGCATGATTTCCACAAGGAACTAGCGAACAATAGGCTCACACATAGCCAAAGCATATGAAAACTCAGCCAAGCCAATCTACGGTTGGGTTTATCAGCCTGCTATGGAAGTGGAAAGGTAGAATTGCTAAGCTAGTGAGCTCAACCACAGAGCTATGGCCAACTGCACCAGATCTATCTAGCTTGGCATCCACAATACCTGCACACCCAACACAAGGAAGTATTCCCTTCACTGCTACACAGTCCCTCAAGCCATACCTTCCCTTCCAGTTCTCTTCAGGGTGTGCATAGAAGATTTGCTAGCCCCTCTTGATCTGTTTGTGAGGTTCCTCTCTTCACTAGGTTTATCAAGCCAATTCTGGGCCTCTTCCACTCCTAAGTCTTTCAAAACAAAAGAAGGATGCACACAACAACAAAAATACAAATGCTGGGTTTGTAGAAAAACGTTTGGGCAACCAAAATAGAATTGCAGATGGGGAAATCAACCCTGGGAGAGCAAATTCGATTTCAGAAACGTCTATGGACTTCACAGGAGCAAAAACGACCTCTTCAAACCCCAAAATCGTGGATCTCTTCACCCATCCGCTGTGCAACAAAAAAAACGGGTTTTCCCAGCCATGGAAATGAAGGAAACTGCTGAAAAACGGGATGAGAATGCCCCAGCTATCTCCAGCTACGTGAGGAAGCAAAACACATGGGTGAATAATTGAATGGGCAACAATTTCTGGGTGTTTACTTGTCCAATAAGTCAAAATATGATTTCCAAAAACTGATGGCTTCCCCAATACAAATTTGACTGCCATACTCTTCCATCCCCAAGGCATTATCTACCTCAACCAACTTCTGGAAGAAATAAATTATTGGGCACATAAGACAAAAAAAGGTAGTTGACAGCTTTATGGGTTCTCTCATTGACATTTGGCTCAACCCTATTGGCTCAAGGGTTTGAATAATTTCCCTCCCTATTCCTTGTGAAATCATGCCCCCATCTCTTTGTTGCATTGACATAGCTAGTTGTGGGTCTTTTTATTAAATTGTAGATTTACATGATGTCCAAAATATATTGTGCCTGACTAGCACAATAACCATAGGTATCGATTTTAATTGCTGATACATAAAACGCTAAATCGATGGCAGGGCCTTGGACTTGAACTCCACACCATGATTTAATAATCATTAGAGGAATTTTGGGGTCTAAAATGGGCCTCCTAAGGAAAATAATAAAATAATAGTTAAAATGATAAAATAATATTGATTAATTTGGGAGGAAGAAAGAAAAAAACTACTTTTTGTGTTCGTATTTTCGACATATCTCCCTGTGTTTTTACTCAAATTTCGATCGAAAGAGCTTGTTGGATGCGGAATTTGATTCCGCATCCAACGAGCTCTCCCGATCGAAATTTGAGTAAAAACACAATGAGATATGTCGAAAATACGAACAAAAAAAGTACTTTTTTTAATGACAAATATGTCAATTCAACCATTATGGTTGACTTATTTTATTGAAATTCTATTGGTTCTTGAATTCCAACTCACAAAAACTTATTTTGGCACGTTTTCTTATAAGGCCCATTTTAGACCCCAAATTTCCTCTAATGGGTATTTACATCATATACAATTTTAATGCAAATGGGGTGAAAATCGGGATATTACATGGCAATATCCTGCGTTTCCTATCTTTATCTTTTTTGTATCTAGATCATATCTTTTGTCTTGCACAAAACAAAACAAAGCACACAGATCACAGCCCAGATGCAGACCACCTTAGTTCTATCAACATAGGAACATGTCAGGATGTCACTAAGACAATCTTGCATCTACCACTATGTGAGAACCTTATAGGAGCACACTCAGTGCATTACGTCTCTCTACAGTCAACCTGCATTCTACCAGTAAAGGAGAACCACCTAGGTGCACTTCTCGTGCTTCGTAACCTTATCATCTCAACATGGGAACATATATATGGATATATATGTAAGGACTGATTATGACCAAACAACCTGTTGCATTAGGACCTTTTACGTTCTAGGTCAACCTCAAGGAATTACATCTGAACAACTTGCATCCAAGATCTTTTCCGTTCAGATAACCTTGGGGCGTATTACATCCGAGTAACCTGCGTACCACGCCAAGTCTCACTTTTACACTCGGACAACCCACAAGACTTATTACATTCAAGTAACCTGCGTACCACGCTAGGGCTCATATTTACACTCGAATAACCTGTCTCAGGACTGATTATGTCTGAGTAACCTGTGTATCATGACAGGACTCGTATTTACACTCAAACAATTTACAGGACTGATTATGTTCGAGCATCCTGCTTCCCTAGGATTTTTCCCGCTCGGACATCTTGTCTTATTTCCATGTGAGATATCATGCATTTGCGTTTTTTGGTATCTCGTTATTTATAGCATAGAAATATATCAGGACTGATTATGTCCAAGGATAACTTGCGAGCTTTGCCAGGACTGATTACATCCAAGGACAACCTACAGGACTGATTACATCTGAGCAACCTACGATCTTCACCAGGATTTTACGCTCAGACAACCTGTCTCTCCAGCTATGCTAGAACTCATCACTCCCTCTTTCGAGAGGTCTCGTTTTGGATCACACCAAGCCTTTCTTTGAAGTACTCGAACGTCACTCTGGCTATTTCTAGCATAGAATCACATTAGGATTGATTACATCCAAGGATAACTTGCGAGCTTCGCCAGGACTGATTACATCAGTGGACAACCTACAGGACTGATTACATCCGAGTAACCTACTAACTTCACCAGGTTTTTTACACTCAGATAACTTGTATCTCCAGCTATGCTAGAATTCATCACTCCCTCTTTCGAGGGGCTTAGATCTAGATCACATATTGGAGCTTCACTGCTCCTCTCTGCATCATACAAAAATGCAAGTCAGATCAATCAAATCAGATAGTAGCTTTAAAAAAAACATACTGCTTCACAACTAGTCGAGCAAGTGGCAACATATTCTGCCTCGGCTGTACTCAACGCCATGTAGGACTGCATCCTGCCAAACTAGTAGATCATACCGGATTTCAAACTGAAGAAGCAACCCAAGGTGCTATTCCTCTCAGTGGCGCTGCCTGCCCAATCCAAATCAACATAACTGTGCAGGTTAGTCTTTTGATTCGTATCATACTTGAGCCCATACTCAACTATACCTTTCAGGTTCCTCACTACATGCTTTGCAACCAGGTGAACATGTCTCGGATCAGTTAGGAACTGGCTAAGGGTATTCACAGCAAAGCATATGTTTGGTATCGTATTCGTTAGATACATCAGTGAGCCAATCATCTAACGATACATTGTGGCATCAATCGACTCTTGATGCAGGAGCACCAAGTAAAGTCAGCAATGTGATGTCTTGATCACATGTTGCGACTAGGGAAATGATTCAAATGGTCAGAGGAAACACTGATTGAAATGTTATTTAATTAAAATTCCAGGCAGTCAGCCTTGTTGTCAATTTTAGAGTTAAAATAGAAGTAGATGATTTTCAACAGCTCCCTGCGAGGACACTGGGACATCTGTTTTTTCTGTTGAATAAAAATAGGAGTTAGTTCAGTCTAAAATTAGTAATTTCCTAAATCTAAGGAAGGATCTGTTGGTTGTTAGCATAAATTGGAAGATAGGAAGAAGTTGTTAGTTGAGATAGGAAGAAGGTAGTCGAGATAGAGGGGAATTAGTCGAGATATAGAGAGGGTTTTTTTTTTACAGAAAAAAAAACGTAGATTTCTGGCAGAGATTATGGAAGCCTGGAAAACGTTTTGGAAACCTTGCATTCAAAATTGTTTACTCTGTGTCTGATCAAGTGTGAAATCGTGTTTAAGCCGCTAGAAATTACATGTTTGCCATATCTTGGAGTCGATGGTGTAGATATGTAAGTTCTTGCAGGTTATTGGTATTCACATTGAAATCATGTTAAGTTTATGAGTAAATAGCTACAGGTTTATTGAAATTCTTGTGTGCATTTAAGTAAACAACAACCAAGTTTATAAATGATTCCTGGTTGATATCTGTCACGGAAACCCCAAATGTTCAGAGGTTAATGAAATCTCCATTCCTCGTAATCTTTGTCCATTCTAGTTGTGAATTGGATTGAAATTATATCTCTTGGATTGATTTTTCAAATTTATTACAGAAGAACCCACGGAAAATCTTGTGGAGAAAGAATCTTGAAACTGTCAAGTTGTAGCTGTGATTTGAAGACCGATTGGCTGAGTTTGTGGCGTCTCCACTTCATGCTAACGTCATCATGCAGTTTCAGGAGCAGCTACGGTGGACATCAAAGGAGTTAAAAAAAATAAAAACGCACCTCCCATTAGTTTAACAGTTCTGTCTTTATTTTGATGGATATAATTAAAAACATTGACAGTTAGCCAAAGATAACTCTGCAACAACAGTTTTCACACTTCACCCTTGCACCAACTCTGATGAAGCATCACACTGTAGCTTCAAGTTTGATTCCATAGGTGTGGATATCGCCTTGCGGTCCAGCATTCCGAATTTCTTCAGAATCTCCACTGCATTCTTTCCTTGACCAAGGAAAATCCCATCCGCATTATGCCACACCTCCATGCCTAAGAATTAGTGCATTATCCCTAGGTCCTTCATCTCGAACTCTGTAGCAAGTCTCATCCTTGCATCTTTAATGAGTTCCTCTTCACCTGTCAGGAACAAGTCATTGACATATAGCAGGAGCATCACTGGTCTTCCGCCTTCAACCTTGAAGTAAAGGTTGGAATCCACTTTACTCTTAGTAAATCCTAGGCCCATCAGTAAGTTGTCCATCATGTCGTACCATGTCGAACTTGAGGATCTTTTGCAGGAACTCCCTTTGAAGCGGAGTATCATCCTCTTTCTGCATTTTGTACTCTATGTATCGAAACATTCTGTACTTGAGTGACAAGTAGCTTCCTCTGCTATTGATCTTCTATGTATCCATCTAATTTTACTGGATACCAAGATCCTCTATCTTGAACTTTGTTGAAAAGTTCTTCTCGCACCCATCTATGAGCTTGTCATCCTCTATAGGCTTTCATCTTCAACCTTGTAGCAAAGGTTAAGATCTTCATCACTCTAGGTGATCTTCAAGCTCCTCATGTAACTGTATGTGCTATCCCATGGTTCCTTTTGATCTCGTACAAGGCCTTCTTTAATTTGCACACATGAGTCTTCCTGTCATGTGTCTCAACTCCCAGTGGCTTATCTACGTACACTTACTCCTCGACTACACCATCAAGAGTGTTGTCTTGATATCCAACTGGTGTGTCTCCCATCTCATACTTGTATGTATGGATCTATTGGAAGTGTACCTCGCAACTGGTGCAAATGTCTCCTCGTAGTTTATGCCTTCTTTCTGTGAGAAGCCTCATGCTACGAATCTTGCCTTGTATCCCTTGATGTTGCCATCTGCTGCATCCTAGATCTTGTAGATCCATATGGAAGACACTAGAGACTTCCCTTCAGGTCTCAGAACCGCATCCTAGACATCATTCCACTTGATCAACTAGTACTCTTTGATCATAGTCTCCTTCCCTTTCTTCTTGGCTACTTCTTCATAGCTGGAAGGATCTACATCAATGATGTTGCTCAACAATGTCACATAACTGGAGTGTGTCTGAGGTCTCTTACTTTCTTTGGAAGTCTCGTCATACTATTCTTCATCTTGGATGATTTCTCGTGCCCAAGATGGTCTTCATCTCTCGAGGTGGATCTATCGTTCTCTTTATATTCTTTTGAAGCTCTTTCTTTTTCCACGATGTCTCTAACTCGGGGAGCTTCAGGTTCCTCTTCTGAACTGTCGTTACTTGTTCTTCAGAATGATCTACAAGTCGAGTTCAATTGCATGATTAGAAACATCTCATAATTTCCAAAACATCTTAATAGTGACAAATATATGTCACATACTCATGCAACTATCTTAGCCAATGCTACAACATTCATCCATATCCCATACACATACAGTAACTTCTAGATGCCTTCTACCCCAATGTTATTAAGAGTGTGTACTACTCCTAATATGTCATCAAAGAGGTTTCAATCTAGATAAGTAGGAAAGTTGTACATCATCATTGATTTCTAACCCATCATGTGCAATTCAAACACACAAAGATGCATATAATACATCAACCGAATATAAAGAAATGCACAACCAAACAATATCATGAAATGACAATTGAATACTTATTTTTGTTTGTTTGGTGGGTAGACTCTTTCTTAATCCTTATGTTTTGGATTGTTTTGCTTCATCATCTTCTTCATTCTCAACTGCATCATTTCTTATCCAAATGATGAGATGGATAAGAGGTTCTTCATGAGTTGAATCCTTCTAGATGAGAGTACATATTCCTCATCGTTTGAGGAATCTTCTTTGAATCGTGAGAGATTGATCTTCAGTTGCTCCCATATTATCTTCTCTTGTTATGAGTCGAGCTTCTTCTTGTGTGCACTCTTCTCAGAGTCCGCTGAAGGTAATCAACTTCCTTCTGGCACACATTCCGTGAATGAATGAATCCCATGATCTTGGGAGGCCATTCAAGGTGGTTATAACAATCTCTTCTTCTTCTTCGATTGCTTCATCATAGCATCGAAAACTTCCTTTGGTGTCTTCAAGGATGACACATGAGGGATGAGATGCTTTGCAATGATTCTTGGCTCTAGCCTTAGCCTCATCTCCCTCAGGCTCTTAGAACTTCCTTACTGAAATACTGATCCAAGTCATTTTCTTCAAGTATCAAGGAGGTCCTATACTTCCATGCTCGGAAGTTGTCAGCTTCACCAAGCTGGGTGTGATTAGTCATTTTGAATTTTGAAATGAGAACCTCAAATGGAAATAGCAAAGATTTAGATCTTACCGATTTGAGGTGTCTGACCTGGTTCCGGAGCCGGCTGATCTAGGGTTTGTCAGAAAAACCATAATTTTCCAAAATTTTGATTGGATAGAAAGATGCACCTCTTCAAGGTGAGCTGTCCAATGTACTCCTTTTCTGAAAAAATGGTGGGAAGCTCTTGGAACAGGAAGCCCTAGTTTCTCCAATTTCTTCTGCAGAATTGTCTGATATTGCTTCTGCTGTATCTCAGAAGTTTCGGCTCCTTACAGTCTGAAACTTTGCACTGAGATAGCCTTATCTGTCTTCTTTCCAACCCCACAAGTTAGAGCAGAATTGGATTCTCCAAGTGGAACTTATGTTGAGTTTCCCAAGGTGACTTTTTTGAGGACTGTTCAGCATAGCAAATTTGTATGGACTTCCACGTGTCACTGTATCACATTCGGTGTCTGAAAAGAGGACCACATAAACTACAGTCCGTGCCCTACCTGCAACATCTTACGGAATTTCATTTGGACCTTCCTAGCCTGGGATATAGCAATTCTCCCTAGGTCACTTGTTTATGACTGTATTCTAGAGGAGGTTGGAACCCTGATTTGGAGGAATAATATCTCTTGAAGTACAGCGAATCTGAGGCTGGAACTTTCACATAAGGTATAGAAAGATATCATCTTTGGCCTGTAAAAGTTTCGAATCCTGATCCTTCTCCAATATCGAGTTATAGGGAAGTGCCAAGATGACTAGATTCAGTCTTCTAGGGTTTTCAAGCATGAAACCCTAATTTCCAGTAGCTACCATTGTAGCTGTATTTCGATTGCACAGTGCCATCTTTCAGGGTGGCTTTGATACCGTGTTAGTTTTTGTAAGTTATTTTACTTAGAATTGTAACATTCTCGACCCTTCGACCGACGAAGATGACGATACCAAACCATTATCTATCCGGGCAACTAGCCCCATGAACATGTGCATACATAAAACTGAAAAAAAATGCTTGGAAGTAAAAACATGCAGAGATGCATAATTGTTTAACATACAGTGGAAGCAAAACCATACATTCAAGCGTTCAACATGTTCATCATAATTCATTATATGTCAAATATAATTGCGAATATAGTTGCAGAGAAGAAATAGACAAGAATACTTATCTTGTGAGGAATACGTCCCGCAATCACCTACGTCGCTGCAACGTTCCACCCAACCATAGGCCAGTGTGCTCCTTAGTCTCTCAGCAACACTACCACCCCCGAGCTGGGCATGATTCCCCAAGGAATAAGGAACAAGCAGGATTACACATAGCCAAGGATACACAAATCAGCCAAGCCAACATAGTTCGGTTTATCAGGCCATCAAGGAGTTGAAAAAGGCTAAATGCTAAGCTGGTGAGCCCATTGAAGAGCTAAGAACACCTACACTAGAACTAGCCTGACTTCTAGGACACCCACACACACCCAACACAAGGAAATCAGTCCCTTCTCTGCTACACAGTCCCTCAGGCCCTGACCTTCCTTCCAGTGCTATTCAGGGGTTGTGGAGAAGAAAGCCAGCCCTCTAGCTCTGTCTGTGTGGCTCCCAAACACACCAGGTTTATCAAGCAAACCAAGCCCTCATCCCCACTCCAACACAGTCCGAAGACCAACCACTGCATACATGCAGTAAAACAAGCGATTCACAGCTTGGACGGGGAAATCCGATCCCTGAGTCGTTCTTGGCCCTATCGTGGCCAAAACGACTCAATAATAGCCACAACAACCAAAACGAAAAAGAACCCACATTAAACCACAAATCATGGGGAAAACAATAGCCCTGATCTCAACATTGAAGCAACGGGAAGTACACAGCCCGAAATGGAAGAGGTGATCAGACTCTCATCTTGGGCAGGGAAAACATATACACAGACCACAAAATCGGTATGGAAACACACCCCCACAGCAGAAATCATGAATGGCTCCTTCACAGGGAAATCGTGGATGGCAGAAAACGGCTCCCCAGCTTGCTGCGTGAGGAAAATAATGAAGAATCCCAACCTGTGCGTGAGGATAGGCCAGAATGGAGTAATGGGTGGTGGTTTCCCTGCCCACGTGAGGATGAAGAGTCTGCTGGTGGAGTGGGTGTATGGGCAAGGGCTGACAGTCCTGCCACCCACCACTTCCCAGCAATAACTGCCCAACTAACATTAGGGCATTTAATGTGGTAGTTGACACATGGCTTTTCCCCATTGGCTCAAGGTTTAACAATCCCCCCCCTTATCTTTAGGAAAATCATGCCCTTTTCATCATGGTTGCATGGACATAGCTGGTTGGGGTTCATTTTAATTCAAGAGCATATTTACATAATGCCAAGAATATAATGTGCCATATATCACGATATACCATCGGCAATGATTTCGATCGCCGAAACATGACACAACCAAATCGATGGTGGGGCTTTTGCCTTTAGCTCCACACCACGATTAATTACAATATATACATCATGTACATTTAAAGTAAAAGGGGTCAAAACCGGGGTGTTACAAGAATCTTTATCTGAAAGAATAACAAGCACAACAATACATCAACGATACACAAGATAGACAAGACACAGAGATTTTCATCGAGGAAACCATAAAGGAGAAAACGCCGCAAACTTCCTCCGAATAGTTTTGTCACAAAGATAAGATGACAAGATATAATAACCAAAGAACAATATGTTTGCAACAACTCTATGTCCCTTTTCTTCCTCTCTCTCCTAAAGCGTACATGAGAGAGCAAGTGAAGTGTGTGACAAATGAGGAGGAGGCCTCCCTATTTATATTCTTCCGTTGAGTTGTTAACTCAACCACTAGGTCGGCCAGGTTACTTGTGGGGTCGACCCACTAATACACATAAATACATTTTCCTTTATTTAACTTGGGGACTATTGCCCCGACGTACAACAGAGGGTTTACCTCAGTGACCATACACAATGATGGCATCCCCAAAGGAGGACCACACATCTCCGATGGGGGTGCAACAATATACAATAGTAATATACATAAGAATATTTTCCGAAGTTACAATTACAACAACATGCTTTAGGGTGCAAGTACTTGGGTTGATGTGATAGTGTCCGTCTTCACTTCAGTACTAATGTCATCAGTCGTTTTAGTATCATATTTTGTGTGCCTATCTCTGGTTTTTGTTTGTCATCTATGTGATGTTTGTAATCACAAGCTATCTTACTATAATAGCATACCCCTATCATGGGATACCATTTCACATTAATACTCTCCTCATTGTGTGCATATTTGTTGTGAATGATCCCACATTGATCATTCACAATTGTGAGACAAAGGTGGTTTATGAGGCATTTCTTGCACACCAAAAACTTTGTCAATATAAGAGTTGGTTTTACGGTTCAAGTCCCTAGGTTGATATGACAACATCTTCCTTCAATCTTGTGCTAACATCATTGACATTTTTGGTGTCATACTGGTGGTCCTTCTTTGGCTTGTGGTTGTTATCTATGCAATCTTTGTAATTGCAAGCTACTTACTATAGTGGCATATCCCTATAATGGGGATTTTTTCCACATTAAGACTTTTCTAATTCTCTCTGTGTGTGTTGTGAATAATCACACATATATAACAATTATGAGATAAAGGTGGCATTAACTGGACCAAAAGATTTGCCAATTTAAGAGTTGGTTGTGTAGGTCCATGTGTAGATGTGATAACATCATCCCTCACTTTGGTACTATTTGGTTTAGTTTTCTTAATTTGCTTACACGATATCCTAAAACAAATTGTCACTAGTAAGATCACTGAAAGGACAACAAGCACAGAAACATAAGAACACAAGAACACAAGAACACAAAGATTTTCCTCGGGGAAACCACAAGGGAGAAAACCCCGCAAAACTTCCTCAGTATAGAACTCAACCAGAGCAATGTAAAACCCAGACAACTACTTCTCTCTTCTTTCTGGTGCACTTGTTCTTCTCTCTCTTACAAAACAACTTGAGTGAGTAAGTACAAATGAAGGGGAGCGCCTCCCTATTTATATTCTTCAGTTGACTTGACCTATAACCTAACAGGGCCGACTTGTCGAATTGACTGGGACGACTTGTCTAACTAGATTATTTTGACACTTGGGTACTATTGACCCGATTTACATCCAGAGATTTACATTGTTTCTTTCAATGACTATTACAAGACCAAACTCATCTCCTGAAGGAGGAACACGATCAATACATCTGGAATATCTTCCAAAGTTACAATACTTTAACACTCCCTCTTAACTAGGAAGGTATTCAACCACAGTAGCAACTGCTACCACAACTGTACAACTAACTGGTGAGTCTCTATATGTCATAGGAAGTTTTGGAACATCATCATACATCTTCATCATCGATCTCAGTTGGATCATCTTCTGCAATCTTAGTATGTAAATACTGAATCATCTTCTGTGCGTACTGAATCATCTTCTATCGGTATATAAATACTAAATCATCTTCTGTAGTATAAGTATGTGGATACTGAATCATCTTCTATCACGTCAGTATATGAATACTGAATCATCTTCTGTAGCATCAGTATGTGAATATTGAATCAGTTTCTGTCACATCAATATATGAATACTGAATCATCTTCTGTTGCATTAGTACGTGAATACCGAATCATCTTCTGTCACATCAGTATATGAATACTGAATCATCTTCTGTAACATCAATATGTAAATACTAGATCTTCTTCTGTCACATCAGTATGTGAATACTGAATCATCTTCTGCCATATTAGCATATGAATGCTAAACCATCTTTTGCCAATATCAGTATGTAAATACTGAGCTATCATCTGCAACTGAAACATTGTCTACAACATCAGTAAGTAAATATTGAAACATCCTCTGCAACATCAGTATATAGATACTGAAACATCATCTGCATCATCAGTATATAGATACCGAAACATCAACAACAATCTCATTAGCATGTTAGTGCTAAAAACAAAATCATCTATAATGCTAGATCGTCATTTGCATTACCAACATAGAGATGCTGGAACATCATCATCACCATCAACATCAAACATCATCATCAGTATAAAAAATACTAAAACAAACTCATCGGTAGTCATTTCAACAATAATCAGTATGATAATACCGAACCTGCAACATCAGTATAGGAATACTGAAACTATCAATCATCTCATCAATCAACAATCATCAGTATGAGAATACTGAACCTGCTACATCAGTATAGTAATACTGAAACTATCTCAGCAATCATCTCAACAATCAACAATCATCAATGTCACAACACTAAAACTATCTCAACAATCGCCAATCATCAGTGTGACAACACTGAAACTATCTCAACAATCATCAGTATAACAATACTGAAGCAACATCTCATCAATCATCAGTATAACAACACTGAAGAAAACATCTCAGCAATCATCAGTATAACAATACTGAAGCAAACATCTCAACACTCATCAGTATAACAATACTGAAGCAAACATCTTAGCAACCATCAATACAACAATACTGAAGCAATCATCTTAGCACTCATCAGTATAACAATACTGAAGATACATCTTTGTCTCTAACTATCTCGGAGCAGCATCACGGTGAGTTCTTTGGTAGATCCATCCGAGCATTTTGTCTAACTTACTAACCCTTTCGAGCCAACAAGCCTAGTTAGACAAATGGAACTTCCTGGGGACCAACAAGCCTTGTCCTGGCTTACAAACCCACTAGCGTTAAACTGATCTAGCCAGACATACTAATCCCCCTAGGATCAACAGGCATCATCTGACTTACTAACCCTTTCGGGCCAACAAGCCTGGCCAGACTTACCCTACTCTAGATTGAGCTACCACCACTGCATCCTTCTTCCATCTACCGTCACTCCCTCTTTCGAGAGATGTCCTTTTGGACTACACCAAGCTTGTCTCGAAAGTATTCAAACTTTACACGAGCTAGAGGCTTAGTTAACACATCTGCTACTTGTTCCTCTGTAGGAACATACTTGAGCTTTATAGCTCCTTTCTGAACCATATCCCAGATGAAATGATATCTAACTTTGATATGCTTTGTCTTATCATGAAACACCGGGTTTTCTGTCATCTTGATACAGCTTTGATTATCACAAAGGATATCAGTAGCATCTATCTCTGCATCAAATAATCCTGCCAACATCTTTCGAAGCCATACTGCTTCACTACAGGATGAACATGCTGCAATATATTTAGCCTCTGCCGTGCTAAGTGCAATACTGGTATGCTTTCTACTGAACCAAGAGATCATGCTTGATCCCAGACTAAAGCAACATCCTGAGGTGCTTTATCTATCTTTGGCACTTCCTGCCTAATCTGAATCTGTAAAACCATGTAATCTGATCTCGCCACTAGATGCATATTTCAGACCATAATCTAAAGTTCATTTTAGATACCTCATACATGTTTTGATCCAATAAGGTGAATATGCTTGGGATTCACCATACACTGACTTAGGGTGTTTACATCAAAACATATATTTGGTCTTGTATTGGTTAAGTACATCGAGAACCAATAATCTGTCTGTATAAAGTGGCATCAACTGCTTCCGAAGCATCATCATTCAATAACTTCAAACTTGTTGTAATCGGAGTAGTCATAGCCTTTCAATCTATCATTCCAAATCTTTTTAGGATTTCTACAGCATATTTTCCTTGGTTTAGGAAAATCTCGTCTGGATACTGCCACACTTCAAGACTTAGAAATTAATGCATCATTCCAAGGTCTTTCATCTCAAACTCTGTAGCAAGCTTCTTCTTACATTCGATGACGGGCTTATCTTCACCTATCAAGAATAGATCAATATCATAATCCCATCATCCTCAACTTTATAGTAGAGGTTGGAATCTACTTTACTTTTGGTAAACCCTAAGCTCATTAGAAATCCATCAATTCTTCCATACCATGCTCTGGGTGCTTGTTTTAACCCATATAATGCCTTCTTGAGTCTACATACATGAGTTTTCTGATCATTAGTCTCGAACCCTTGCGGTTGTTCGATATATACTTCTTCTTCAATTAAGCCATTTAGAAAGGCTGTCTTTACATCCATCTGATGCAACTTCCACTTCATGTTGGATGCCAAGGAAAGGATGGTTCTGATCAGTCTTGAAAAAATCGTCGTAAAATCAGCAAAAATTGGAAAAATTGCGATTTTTTCCTCGGGCCGATTTTTCGCCAAGGAAAAATCACAATTTTTTAAAAACTTGTGGAGGTGCGATTTTTTAGGAAAACTCGTGGGTCGATGGAAAAAATTGCCTAGGCAGGCAATCCGCGGCCTAGTAAAGGGAAAAAATGTTTTTTTTTGTCATTTGGAAAATGAGTTTGTTGGAAGTGGAGGAGAAGGGCTTGAGGAGACCACCAACACCTTTGGAGGCTTTCAAACACCATTTAGCATCTCAACCAAGGATTTTTGTGGAGCAAGTGTTGAAGGTATGTGCATTTTATCCATTGTTTTTCTATCTTTTCCATGGACTGTTTGAAAGATTTCTTGCATATTTGTTTTACTATTTCGTTGCCTATTTCTTGCATATTTCTTTGCTATTTGTTTTTACTATTTTGCCATTGATTTCCATGCCCCAAAAAATGAAAAACAGTCCCAATGTAAATGGGGGTTTTAAAAAATTAGAATGGAAAATAGCATGCTTGTTTTTTTACTTCTTAGCCACCTTCTTCTTCTTATCTTTCATGGCTTAAAATCTAAATTTAGAGGTATGCTTAAAATCTAAATTTAGAGGTATGATTTTTTAAGCTAGAATGTTGCTATTATTTTCCAATGGAGTTTAATGTAATTTTTTTTGTTTTTGTGCCCTAGGGTTGCATTTGAGTTGAAGGCTTGAAGCATTCCAAATTTCCAATTGCAAAAATGCCAAAGATATTGGACCCATTTTGGCAGTATGGTGAGCCCGAGGATGGCAACAATAGGCAAAATTTGACTTGCAAATTATGTGGGCGTCACATGTCGGGAGGGGTTAACAGGTTGAAATACCATTTAGCCAAACTACCTGGCCATGATGTTGGCCTTTGTACTGTGGTGACCCCAGAAATCATGAGAGCTGCCCATGATGCCATCCATGAAAAAATGAGAAAGAAGGATGAGATCGCTGCAAACAAAGCTGAGCTTGCAGCTTTTGTCCAAGCAAGAAGTTTAGGTGCATCTTTATCTACCACTATCGGTGAGGGTAGTGGGAGGGGCTTCACAGCTTCACCTCTTGGGAGGGCGGGGCTCACATCCCCTTATGTTGGACCAGGCTCACAACCTTCTATCAAGTCAGTTATAAAGAAATCGGAAAAGGTAGAA
>LPNX011122257.1:67507-86230 GCA_001517045.1 Pseudotsuga menziesii
AATCCCACAAGAAGAAAGGGCCAACAAATGGCCCTTAACCCGGAAATATGTGCTCTTGAACTCATGGTTGCAAAAATTGCTTCTCCAAGACACATTGCCTCCCCCACCAAGCTTTGCCCCGGGCCCATCTTTCCTTGTCACATACTTCCACAAAGGGTATTTTTTTCTTGGGCTTGTTGTCTTGCTAAAACAGGGTTATATGGAGTATGAGCTCCACTAGCAGCCGATGGAGCACTTGACGGAGGAGGAGAATCGGTTGTGCTTGGTGGAATAGGAGGGGAGGCCCTAGATGGTGCATTTCTCCCTTTCCTTTGACCCCTACCTCCTCCCCTAGCTGATTGAGACATTCCTTTTCTTGTGTGATGGTTGAGCTTGCAATCCTCTCCACAAATCCGCCGGAATGCACTTGGAACTGCTTGGAAACAATGGATAGCCTTCAAATCCTCTTCAAATCACCTTCACCTGCACATAAAACACACTCTCAATGCTTTGCTTCCTTCCAAATGACAAATAAAAAGACAAAAAGTCGATTTTAAGTGAACCGGACTGTGTATTTTCGCGGGTTGCGTGTCCTGTTTTTGGGGGTTCGTGTCCGAAAATCGCGATTCGTTGCAAATCGTGTCCGATTCGATTTCAAAATCGTGTCCCGATTTCGGATTCGACCTTCCATCGAATCCCCCTCGTGTCGGACACGAATCGTGTCCGATTCGTTCCCCACGGGACACGAGGGGGGGTAACAACGAATCCGGTTTCTTAGCTTCTAAGCTAGATCCATCAATAATATTAGCAAATAAAATCAAACTTCTACAATGTCACCTCATAGCACAAGCATTCATTCAATTGCACACGGTAGACCTCCAAAGTCTTCAACTTTATTCCTTAAAATCTTGGCAGCATTACAATAGGCAGAGGTCCCTTCCATCCCTCTAGAATGAGGAGGAGGGCCTCTTATTTATACAAAAACCAAGCCCTAAGGGGGATTTAATGAACTAAAGATCAAGTTCAGTGTGACTGAGTTGAAGAGGAGTTGAATACTGAGTTAAACATAGAAGGTGATTGACACCTCTCTCACCAAACTCCAACAACCTCTACCAACACGCTCCCCAAAGGCCACATCACCCAACCTCCTCACCAAACTTCACACGCGCGAGTTCCTCTCCTCATGCAAACCGTACGGAAGCGATGTGAAGGAATAATTAAAAGAAGGTTTGTAACCCAAGTTTTGAAATAACATGATTATTTATGAGAGGGGAGGGGTCCACCCTTACCCCACTCGCATCCACTCATGGCTAGCGTGAGATCCAGCCTCACGTCACCCCTCATCTTCTAACCATCACGATAACGATCCTTTAAATAGTTCGCATGCATGCAATACTATATCATGGTTAAAATATTAATTTAATTCTTTAAGTGGATGGGTCCCCCCAATCCTACTCATCACTACCACATAAGCATGAGATCCTTCACCTTTACGTCATCCTCTTCTTAAAATAAATCGTAACTACTTATTTTATCCAAAGTTTGGTTTGGAGTTATGTGGAAGAGGGTCGCTAACCATTTGGACCACATGCCAAGTCACTTTATCCCCATTAAAATATTAATTTTGACTTTGAATTTTGGACTTTAGTGCATTTTGTCCAAATTTAGCATTTAAATGCAATTCTGATGCTCTATTAGCTAAATGATGCTTTCTGGGATGCTTCAGTTGGCCGAAACATAGTGAAAGTGGCCCCTGGGGTAAAGATGTTGCTCTGGGCTTGAAAATGAGCCCAACCACGCCAAAAACGAAATCTGGATCATTCTTTTTTTACATTTTGAATTTTTCCATTTAAACCATTAAAAATGGCTTAAAAAATGAAAAAAATAATTTTTTCTCGGAATCAAACAAAACTCTAGGGGGACCTAGTACATGTTCATACGACTCAATTTGAATGGCTAGCATGTTGAAAAACACTGACATGAAGGCTCTAATAACCTCCTAAGGCCGAAACACCAAGATGACTACCCCAGCTTTGGAGGGGTGAGTGAAAAACTCAGAAATTATTAGTCGTTTTTCAATAACCAATAATAACCAAGGGAAAAAACACTCTGGGCTAGTCGGCTTGATGCTTAAGTCCGGGAAGCCGAGCCTTTTATAAAAAATTAAATGCTAGGACATTTTTTAGAATTTCCCCAAGGGAGTATGAACATGTGCTACAAAAATTTTCGAACAGGCCCCAGAAAAAGGCTGACAGTCTTCTAAACCCTGATCATGAACAAGTCTACTTGTTCAATACTCTAGCGGCTCACTGAAAATGCACTAAGTGCAAAATTAGTGGATAACATCTGGCTCCAACTGCGGGACGTGTGCTCGGTCTAGTCTCTTAGGCAAGGAGAACATACGAGAACACCAGAATCTCCAGTTTCTATATCCTGTAAAAACATCTCAACTTGACAAGAAAACCTTAGTAGCACAAGTTTTATGAAAAAGAGCCAATGATCCAAAAGTTGCTTTATTCAAAGGAATGACAGAACTTAACTTAAAATTTATTTATTCCTAAGTATAGAAAGAAAATGTTAAAAGTAATTGCTCACTTTAAGGAGCCTATTTTCCTACTCTAAGCATGATATAAAAAAGGTTAGGTGTGATCATAAATCCAATGTAGCCACCTAAGCATTTTATTAATGTAAAAAGGTTTTTCCTTGTCTTTAGTTACCAGCCAAAACAAGAATATTTTATTCAGAAAATGCAAACCTGCGTGATGATCCAGAATGGGTGGGCTGGATGGGGAATCATAAGCATGCATAATGTTGTCGAACTTCTTCCCAAACTGGTAGGTGCTCTTGCAGGATTCTTCTATCCAAGATTGGATAGGACTGATGTAAAAATATGTATGATGAGGCAGATCATCATACTCATAAAAATGGCTTATCCGCTGATACCTCTGTGTGTAAGCCCAAAGCTGCTCCAAATCATAAGGAACATCTTTGTGTGAAGAAGATGGCTGAGGAGAAACTTTAGCTAGTTGCACCCCATCTAATTCTTCACTGCACTGCTTCTCCAAGTCCTCGTTACAGATACTCAAATACAACTCTGACTGATCATAGGAAAACTCTGACTGCTCTTCTTTACAACTTTCATAAGTTTCAGAATAAAAACTCCCCTCGCTGGATACATCATAGATGGGATTCTCAAAAATATTTTCAAAAGTATCATAGGTTGGATTTTCAATAAAAGTCCAATTGTCATCATCGCCATCTATGTCGGATATGAGAGATGCCTCATCACTGGTATCAAGTCCCTGGCTACACTCCTCATTCTGCTCAAAACAATCTTCTTCAAAAAGTTGGGTTTCAAAGATATCACAGGGGACCCAACTTTCCAAATATTTTTCATCAGGTGGAGAGCATGGAGGATTCTCATCACACAAAACTTCTAAGATTGGATTTTCAATTAAAGTCTCGTAGTCATCATCCATGTCAGGTGTAAGGGACTCTTCATCACTAGTATCATGCTCTTGACTGTTCTCTCTCGCTTGGCTCCAGGTTTTTGTGGTGACAGGATGGAGCTGCCCAACTGTGTTAATGTAATCAAGCTCTCTTGAATATTGTTTTTCCTCTCTCCAACTTTCTTTGAAAATATTATGCATGTCACCTACATAGTTTATATACTCATGCTCGCTTGATGATGCACCGGGACCACAACCTTCTGGAAAACCATGCTCTTGAACATAACATGCGTAATGGCCCTCATGAAAGTCTTCACATGCTCTACAGTGTGGCGTGTAAGTTTCAACCATGTTAGCAGCTTCCAATTGATGAGGAGGCTTCTGTTCATGGTTGGGTGCTTTTCTTTGCCAATTTACTTTTGGAGTGAAAGTTCTAGGCGCAGGCTGTGACTGTGCTCTTTCCCTTCTAATGACCTTGTTCTGCATCTCTCTCATTTGGGCTAGATGTTTATCTTCCATTCTCTCAAGTCTTACCTTCATTTCCATCATTTGTTTTTTATAGGAATCCTCTTCTTTATGCTCATTTGACTTTAAAGGAGTTGAGGACCTTGAATAACCAGGAAGGTTGGATTCACCTAAAGACTGCATATTTCTGTCTATTTTGACTGCCATTTCTTGTGCGTTTAGAAGAGTAGTGGGTTCTTTATCCCTGATATGATTTGCATCTTCCCACTAAGTGCTTCAATGTAATAACGCAAGATAGATGGTGCAGGTGGTTTGTAAGTGGCAGGAATGGCATTTGATAGTTTTGTGAATCTCTGGTTAAACTCATCCATAGTCTCATTCTCCTTCTTCTTTATGATTGTCAAAGAAGCGATTTGATGCCTAGGTTCCTTCTTTTCACCAAACTTGTTAGTGAAAGAAGTCTTGAAAGCTGTGAGTGTAGCAAAGGAATTGTACCAATCACCAGCCCTTCCATCCAAGGAAAGAGCAAAGAGTTTCATATAAACATCATCATGTTGATGTGCAGGATCACTGATAAAAGCGTTGACACATCTGGAGAAACTTCTGAGATGCATGGTTGAAGTGATGGCATCAGTGCCAATGAGCATAGGGAGATTCTCTACAGCTTTGTCTGGAAGACGATGGGGTTGACCTACTATATGAGAGAAGTTGAGTTGAGTAAAATACTCACCCATTATGTCAGAATAACAATTTTGATTATTATTTTCTTCAAACAAGTTACTGATGTCTAAAACAGACTCAGATCCAAGATTCTCAAGGATCCTACGAGAAACTAACTTATTCAATCTCCTCCTATAAACATGTTCAAGTTCGGGGTTGAAATTGAGTAAGCCTTCAGAGTCTCTTCTAGTTGAATACCTTGGTAAGTTATTTGACAGTGGAGTCGCTAGATGGATTGAAGTCTAATTTCAGAGAGTTGAATTGACTAAATATCTATCAAGAAAGGTAAAAACTAAGAAAAAACTAATGTTAAAGTCGTCAAGGAACAAAAAGATTTGTCCCCGGCAATGGCGCCAAAGATGTTGTTCGCCGAATGCACACCGTCAACAGAAATCTTTTGGACTGCTGTTTCCCAAGCGGGAAAGGTGTGGCCTTGGAGGCAAGCAAAGAGACAGGTGTTGTCACTTGATCCCAGCTCCTCCGTTTAGGCTAACTCCTAACGAAGCCAAGGGGAGTGGTCCCTATTAGAATAAAATCTATGGTTTTTATTCTACAAAAGAAAAGACTAAATCTAGGAGTTAATATGAAATGGATAAAATAACACAACGGACTATTGCAAGAAAGAGATCACATCAACAAAATATGATAATGTAAGCACCATTCACGACATTTTGCAATAATTGATTTAAGCATTGAAAGTAAAACAAGCCAATGCCAATGCATATAGAGTGCTTGTAAAAGTGGAGTGCCGTTGTGTTGTGTAAGTATTGTAGTTGTCTCGTTGGTCAGTTTTAAAATTATTAATGAGTAATTAAGGGCGTGGGTTAATTGTGGGTTTGGCCCAACAAGTCAAGTCCCTTCGAACTGAGTGCTAAAGCGGTAATACCAAGTGTCAAACGGGGCGAGGATGAACATGCTTGGAGTAGGCCCCTGACTCTGTAGTAGTTACCCTTTGCAACCTCCCGAGTTCTCGAAAAAATCACTTGTGTGGATTTTCCTATTAAATCTAGTAACTCGTATCCCTTTCTGATACAACCAATTGATCAGACAAGTTGCAGCGGTGTAGAGCATATAGGGAAGGAGTCTTGGTTTATTTTATTAGAGACGTAACAATGAGTTGTTTAGATGACGACTGAGGAGTCTCTTTCACCTTTCGGGTACTCGGGAAAGCAACGGTCGGATTGTTTTAAAAAATAAAGAAGAAATAAATAAAAGAAATATTTTCTAATTAATCCTACCACGAATCTCTTTCACCCTTTCGGGGTACTCGAGAGAGCGTGGGTTAAGTATTTCTTTTACTTCTTTGATCAAATAAACAACTAAATCGGAAATAAAGATAAAACTAACTAAGACTGAAAAATCATTAAATATAAACACCAACACAAATCCCCCAGGGGGAATGGAGAGTGGTCTCTGAAGAGCCTACTCAAAGTCTTTTATTACGGTATTTACAAAGCTCATGAGAGGTGGATGCCTTTGGTCCTTACAGATCTGGATCCAAAGGCTTACAGGTTTTGAAAAATGAAGAGGAAGAAGGAAGTTGCTCTGAGAGGCCTTAGATGGCCTAGATCTATAATTTTCCGGCAGCACTTCCCCTTGTCTTTGCATGAAAAATGTAAAACCAGCCACCTGAAATGCACCACATGTGCCAAATCAGTGGTTAAAAGCATAAAAAATTTAGTACTTAAATGATAAACAATAAGACTAAGTACTTAATCAATCTAGATCTACTCAGAATAAAGCTTTAAGATTATTATATCTAGCAATGTACTTAAATAAATCAGCCTTTGAATAATCTTTAAAAAAAAAAGAAACTAATTTACTTAAGCATTTATAAAGTAACTAGAACCAAAGAGGAAATTTTGAGTTTGAAAGATGGGGAAATTCAAGCCCTTGCTTGATCCTTTTTGTTGATGGCCTTGGAGTCCTTGCAACAAATTCCATTAATCTTATAAACGTACCAAAGGGAAGAGAAGAGACAACTAAGTTCCAATCCCCCCTCGAATCTGTGACCTGCAAAACTATGAGACAATACTTGCACAACAATATTAGATCTAGTGTGTATGAAAACAAGAAATCAAAAGAACCTCAATACAACTGTGAGTATATTTGGTTACTTTCCTACCTCTTGAAAGCAAAGCACAAGTAAACAAGTAAACAAATTAACAACCGTAAATGTTTACCCTACGTGTTTTAGAATAACCTTCTAAGCTAGATCCATCAATAATATTAGCAAATAAAATCAAACTTCTACAATGTCACCTCATAGCACAAGCATTCATTCAATTGCACACGGTAGATCTCCAAAGTCTTCAACTTTATTCCTTAAAATCTCGGTAGCATTACAATAGGCAGAGGTCCCTTCCATCCCTCTAGAATGAGAAGGAGGGCCTCTTATTTATACAAAAACCAAGCCCCAGGGGGGATTTAATGAACTAAAGATCAAGCTCAGTGTGACTGAGTTAAACATAGGAGGTGATTGACACCTCTCTCACCAAACTCCAACAACCTTTGCCAACACACTCCCAAAGGCCACATCACCCAACCTCCTCACCAAACTTCACACGCGCGAGTTCCTCTCCTCGTGCAAACCGTACGGCAACGATGTGAAGGAATAATTAAAAGAAGGTTTGTAACCCAAGTTTTGAAATAACCTGACTATTTATGAGAGGGGAGGGGTCCACCCTTACCCCACTCGCATCCACTCACGGCTAGTGTGAGATCCATCCTCATGTCACCCCTCATCTTCTAACCATCACGATATCTCTCCTTTAAATAATTGTCATGCATGCAATACTATATCATGGTTAAAATATTAATTTAATTCTTTAAGTGGATGGGTCCCCCAATCCTACTCATCACTACCACTTAAGCGTGAGATCCTTCACCTTTACATCATCCTCTTCTTAAAATAAATCGTAACCACTTATTTTATCCAAAGTTTGGTTTGGAGTTATGTGGAAGAGGGTCGCTAACCATTTGGACCACATGCCAAGTCACTTTATCCCCATTAAAATATTAATTTTGACTTTGAATTTTTGGACTTTGGTGCATTTTGTCCAAATTTAGCATTTAAATGCTATTCTGATGCTTTGTTAGCCAAATGATGCTTTCTGGGATGGTTCAGCTGGCCGAAACATAGTGAAAGTGGCCCCTGGGGTAAAGATGTTGCTCTGGGCTTGAAAATGAGCCCAACCACGCCAAAAACAGAATCCGGATCATTCTTTTTTTATATTTTGAATTTTTCCATTTAAACCATTAAAAATTGGCTTAAAAAACGAAAAAAAATAATTTTTTCTCGGAATCAAACAAAACTCTAGGGGGACCTAGTACATGTTCATACGACTCAATTTGAATGCCTAGCATGTTGAAAAACACTGACACGAAGGCTCTAATAACCTCCTAAGGCCGAAAGATCAAGATGACTACCCCAGCTTTGGAGGGGTGAGTGAAAAACTCAAAAATTATTAGTTGTTTGTTCAACAACCAATAATAACCAAGGGAAATAACACTTTGGGCTAGTCGGCTTGATGCTTAAGTCCGGGAAGCCGAGCCTTTTATAAAAAATTAAATGCTAGGACATTTTTTACAATTTCCACAAGGGAGACTGGAGTATGAACATGTGTTACAATTTTTTTTGAATAGACCCCAAAAATAGGTTGGCGGACTTTTGAACCCTGATCATGAACAAGTGTACTTGTTCAATACTCTGGCGGCTCACCAAAAATCCACTAAGTGCAAAATTAGTGGATAACACAACCATGTCACCAATAGCTTCTAACTGATCTTTGATTTGAGCTACTCTTGTAAAGTAAGATTGCATGGTCTTTGACTTTTGAGCTCTTACACTTTTGAGGTGATTCCTCAGGGTCATCTTCCTATTGATGTTTCTTCCTTCAAATAGACCAGATAGAGCATCAAACATTTCTTTAGGAGTCTCCCTTGAGGATACTTGAGGGATCAAGTTATCTTTAATGGAGTCAGCTATGATCATATCCTTCTTATACTTGGACTTGGCTTCAACATCTTCTGGTTCTTCTACTTCCTCCTTTACAAATTTGTTTAGATCATTTCTTGTAGGATAAGCATGATCCTATACTTCCATGCTCTGAAGTTTTCAACACCTTCAAGCTTTTCATCTAGCTTGGTATTCTTTGTCATTTTAATAGAATGAGAACTTCAAATGGAATATGGAGGAGTAGTACTTACTTAGTGAAAACAACTTCTGGTTGTCCTTCTTCTGGATGACCTAGGGTTTGATGCAGAAACCCTATTTTTTCAGCTGGGATCACTAGTAGGGATGAGTGATGGAAAAGATGCGCCTCCCTATGGTGAGGTAGACTGTATCTTTCTTTTTTTGATATTGATGATGGAGTCTCAGGAAAACTGAAGCCCTAGTTTGTCCCGACAGCAGTGATTGGTCCAAAACCAAAACTTCTTGGAATCCAATTCTTTCTTCCCAGAAAGATGCGCTCTTTAGGAGCGATTTGAGTGAGCCCTCTTTTCTGGTTGATTTGTCGAGGGATTTGTTTGGAGTAACAAACCCTAACTGTGCAGTGTTTCCTTTCAGGGTGGCTCTGATACCATGTTAAGTTTTCTTAATTTGCTTAGATGATATCTTAAAACAAATAGTAAGATCACTGAAAGAACAACAAGCACAGAAACATAAGAACACAAGAACACAAAGATTTTTCTTGGGGAAACCACAAGGGAGAAAACCCTGCAAAACTTCCTTAGTATAGAACTCAACCAAAGCAGTGTAAAACCCGGACAACTGCTTCTCTCTTCTTTCTGGCACACTTGTTCTTCTCTCCTTGCAAAACAACTTGAGTGAGTAAGTACAAATGAAGGGGAGCGCCTCCCTATTTATATTCTTCAGTTGACTTGACCTATAACCTAACAAGGCCGACTTGTCTAACTGACTGGGCTGACTTGTCTAACTAGACACCAAAAATAACATTTATTATATTGACAATTGGTTACTATTGACCTGACTTACATCCAGAGGTTTACATTGATTTTTTCAATGACTCTTACAAGACCAAACTCATCTCTTGAAGGATGAACACAATCAATACATCTGGAATATCTTCCGAAGTTACAATACTTTAACACTATCAATATTGGTGGTTTCAATGTTTTACCTTGTGGACCCTCTCTTGATTGTGTTTTTTTTCCAAGGAAAACATCGCGTGGTCCCCTCCTTTTCCTTGAAATACCTAGATGGAGGGCAGTTTAACTGATAGCCATAATAGCGGTTGGTAACCTTGAGGGACTCAACCAAATTTGAACTTGTGACCTATGTCCTCTCCATTAGCAACATGCCTTCGGTGAACACTGAATGGTTTAACTGATTGATCTAACCCTTGGGGCTACTCGATTGTGGTTGTTATCTATGTCCGTTTCTAATTGCAATCTATTTTAATAAAGTGTCATATCCCTTTGATGGGATTTTGTACCACATTAATATTCTTCTTCTAATTGTGTCTCTGTTGTAAATAATCCCACATGGATAACAATTGTGAGATAGAGGTGGTATATAAGGTAGTAGTCATTACCAATTTGAAAGTTGGCTTTTTGATGCAAGTCCTTGGGTTGATGTGATAACATTCGCCTCACTACAGTACTAACATTGTCATCTATTTCGGTGTCATAACTTGTGGGCCATCTTTGGATTATGATTGTTATCTATGTAATTGCAAGATATCTTACTATAGTGGCATATCCCTATAATGGGATTTACTTCCACATTAATAGTGAAGAATCCCACATGGATAACAATTGTGATATAGTTACACCTCCTCCATTCCTCTGGTCTTGACCAAGTTGAAACTTGAAAGAATCCAAATGATCACAGAACTCAAACTATTTGATATTATTATATGATTATCACTAATGGGCAGTTTCTGGATTACTGCTGTATATGCATTCATGGACTTCCAAAGGACTGTCAGACCTCCTCCATTCTCTTAAGTGTTATCATGGCTGCAAAGAATCATTGAAGCTAAAGTTGTCTATTGAAAAAGAGTTCTCACTTATTGCATAGCAGATGGCTGGCACATTTCTTGCTTGTTTAAGTTGTTTGACACAACTCTCTTGCTTTAGTTATTTCCCATTATTAGTTTGACCACTCACCTAGGAAAAGTTTCTGTTGACTTTGTAGATTGGGCAAGGAACTTACAGCAATGTGTATAAAGCACGTGATCTTGAGAGTGGCATGATTGTTGCCCTGAAGAAGGGACGTTTTGACAATTTGGAGCCAGAAAGTGTTCGGTTTATGGCACGAGAGATACAGGTTTTACGCAGACTTGATCATCCCAATGTCGTGAAGTTAGAGGGACTGGTNTGCCCTGAAGAAGGTACGTTTTGACAATTTGGAGCCAGAAAGTGTTCGGTTTATGGCACGAGAGATACAGGTTTTACGCAGACTTGATCATCCCAATGTCGTGAAGTTAGAGGGACTGGTAACATCACGAATGTCATGTAGTGTGTACCTTGTATTTGAATATATGGATCATGACCTTGCTGGACTTGCTGCATGTCCTGGTATCAAGTTCACTGAAGCACAGGTTTGTGAGAGTTTCACTATAAACATTACAAATTGGCATGCATTTCATTCCATAGGTCTGTATGTTGAAGTGTTTTGTTTTATATGTGCAATAGTTATTGGGTCAATTTAATGGTACTCCGTCTAAATACTCGGTTATCTCAACTGATGATTTAACTGCAATTAGAGAGATCCAGCAGTTAGAATCTTAAAGTAACTTGGAACTATCTGGTGGTTCACTTTCTATTGTATTTCTGTTCTAAGGTTTTAAGATCCATGGCTGGAATTCATTGGTCTTTAACAGGTTAAATGTTATATGCAACAATTGCTATCGGGGCTTGATCACTGCCATGTGCGTGGCGTACTTCATCGTGATATAAAGGGCTCAAATCTTCTAATTGATAATGAGGGAATTCTAAAGATAGCAGACTTTGGTCTTGCAACTTTCTTTTATCCTGGTCAGAAGCAGCCCCTAACAAGTCGAGTAGTGACACTTTGGTACAGACCTCCAGAACTCTTACTGGGTGCTACAGATTACGGAGTTGGTGTTGATCTGTGGAGTACCGGCTGTATACTTGCTGAACTGCTGGCTGGAAAGCCTGTTTTGCCAGGAAGAACAGAGGTAGATCTGCTATTCATATTTAAATCTATTTTGGTTGAAATGTGGATTGAAGTTAAGGCTGTTGGAAGTTTGATTTATGGCATGGATGTATGCTATTCTGGCTGTTTTTTGAGGACTGATTTCATATGCCCCTTGTTTTCTAATGAGACTTAACAATTAACCTTTTATCTTAATGAGACTTAACAATTAACCTTTTATCTTGATGTTGCAACATTGTTTCCTATTCTTGGTTTGCAGCATTTTGAAGTGTGGGAGTTAATTTTTATATCTCTGTTTTTTCTTGTAGTATGTGGTTGGCCATGGTTGATGACACAAAATCTGGAGTAGCTGGAGTTAGAGCTACTTAAGTTGCTTGTTTATTGAATTTTACAGTTTATTTATTTGTTGGGGAGGAAGTCTACTGTGTCAAAAGAAACATCTAGGCCTGATCTAGTGTTGTTTGTTATGTATAAAGTGATCCAAGCCCTTTCATTTATTTGTGTAAATTGTTCCTGACTATGGAATTGGAGCTTTGTACGAGGGAGAGCCACAACCTTATGAGATGGAAGGACAAAATTCTTCAGAGTTGGGATCTTCACACAAATAGCAGACTACGATAACTTTGAGTGGCATGCCTGCATTGTACATGGTTGTGACAATCTAATGGTGCAATCCTGCAACTGTGAGCACAGGAGAGTGGCTGCATCTGTCAATGAAAGTGCAGGGGCCCTGAAGCCATAATTTGATAGATAGCTCAAATATTATTTGTTGTTAAGAGTCGAGACTTGCTTAGTCTGATATGATGAATTGCATCCTCAGAGAAACCTAGTCATCACAGATAACTTAGTCTTTTAGAAGTATAGACTCTCAAGTAGTGTGATTGTTTAAAAGTACAAAGAAGTTCCATCAGAATAAATGTCTTGGATTTGGCATTCAATGTGTTAGAGTGGGACTCAGGACTATTTTATTTCGTCTTTAAGAAGAATATTATGCTGATCATCTTGGTTGACAACCTAATTTTATTTTGTATTTATACTAGAATTGGCTGATATACTTGGCTTACAGTATAAGTAATAGAAAGCTTCTTGAAATGAATTCCTACTATTTGATAATTTAGAACTCCATTAGTTTGGTTTCAATTCATTTCATGGATAGCCTTTTATCTTTGCTCCCACCTAGGAACTGGGAAAGTTTGTACTATTTTGTATTTATTAGAATATTAATGTGAATTTGTGTAATCCATGAGTACTGATCCCACAGTGTGGGACCAGTATCCCGTAATTGTGATAGTTGTGCCAGGTTGTATATAAAAAGTGGCTTCTACCACGTTGTGTATGCTGGCTATTGGTTTGTTGTGCAGCGAACTTGGTGCATTTTACTCCTATGTAAGGAGAACAAGTTCTGTAATGTGATAATCAATTCAGACTATGATGTGCCTCTAATATATAATAATTTTGGGGCTATTTGCTCCTCATTGCATTTCTGCACATTAGTTGTTGTCCGATTGTTATTTTGGGTTCCTGGATAACTATATCATGGTATCCAAGCGGGTGATCGTGGACGTGAGAGAGCATTGCTCTCATGCTGCTGGATGAACACACCATGAATAAATATGTGGTATGCATGCAATTGGCATACTTCTGTGATGGTGTTGTGGAATGCCATGGAGTCCATAATACTGCTGTGCATACAGATTTGTATCAGTAAAGAGGCATATGACAATAATGACATCGGAGATTCTCTCTGAAAAGAAGAGAGAATTGTCACAGCCTGCAGGCCAAGCTCTTTTTTCTATTAAAACTGTTTTTTTTAAATGCTGCGTATATTACTTTAAAGGTCAAATCAGTACATCATGAAACCAAAAAATTACAGCATGCAAACAAGGGCCTGGGAAAATCCTTCCCTAAAAAACTCCAAAATGCAAGCATATGACCCTGCACTCCAAGAGAAAGGGACTCTACACCATGATGAAAAACACTGAGTTTGACTCTCACAAGCATATCCAACTCCTGCTTAAAGCTACTTGAATCCTCTAGGATAAAAGAAGAGGGGTTTTTCTGAAAAGTAGCTTTACATCAATCCTTCCATAGAAAGCCAATAGCAATCAACCATAAGAATAGCACAGGGATTTGCAACTGCCCCAAACCATCCAAGTATCACCGCAAAGGGGGGTCTTTCCATGAAAGTGGGGCAGTGAAAAAAAGTGAAATTCATCTTGCATCCATGTCCAAAACACTTTTTCAGCCCCTCATTTCCAAAAAATCATCCACAACCATTGGGAATGCTTAGGGTTTTTTGATTTTAGGTTCTGCCTCGCCTAAGAGGTTATGGGCTGTTTAGGAGGTTTTGTTTGGGTTTCTGGCTTGGCAGTTTGAGGGACCTTGGGATGCTTGAGATTTGGCATCATGGCCCATTTGGATGTTCTCGTCTCCTAGTGGTCAAGTTGGCCTCTCGGCTAGGTTTGCTGGAAAAATATTTTCTAGGAAAGATCTCTTTTTGTGGAGAAATTTGTGGAAACATGACCATCAATGATGGCATACCCAGCTTGCCCTTAACTAGGCAGAAAACATCACTGGCCAGATAAATTTGTGTTAAGAGGGTCTTTGCTGCATGATTATTGAAGAATGTCTTTTAAAAATGCAGTTACATGGGTCAGGTCTATGTTGGAGTGATTGGAGGTGGAGGAAGGGAAGGTCCTACATCTATTTGACCAGATCTTTATGATATGGTAAGGCACATTGTTGACATTGTCCCTTGCTTGAACAAAAAGTGGGGGATTAAGGATCCCAAGGCATGCTAGTCCATTTATAAATCTCATTCTTCTTTTAAGCACAAAGTTTGGGGGTGACTTCTTCTACAACAAGGGTTGGCTGTCAAAACTACGCTTTTTTCTTTCTTGTGTTGAAGAGAATAATTAATGTAGCACGATGGATAGATTGAGGCACCACACTACCACAAGGAGGGAGTGGAGTTGTGGTTTTGGGGTAAAATTGAGATTCCTTTGGAGGGAAAGAGAGGAAGAGAAGAGATAGAGAAAAGGTCATTAGATTGATTAGGGTTTTAGAGTTGATTAGGTTATAGAGGGCTGTAGAGTGATTTAGGTGATTCGATCAGGGTTTTGCAACAAATATAAAAGAAAAAAAACTAGAGGGCTGTAGAGTGATTGGGGTGATTCAATCAGGGTTTTGCAACAAAAAAAAAATAGCAAACTATGTAAGGTTACTTTACCATTTTCCTTTGGTGAGCAAATTAACCTAACTGATGAAGATGGAAGAGAGGCGAAAAGGAAAGAGAAAGCCTAGAAAATCTTGTTTTAGGTGCTGAAGATGAGTGATGTGATAGACCTCCAAGAGAAAATTGATCCACTTGAATGGAGCTGCACATGCTGCTACACCTTCCTGCAAAATAGACTTGATCTTGATCTCCAACAAAATGTATATAACACACTAGATCTACCATAAAATAATAAATTTATAAAACAATGAAGTATAATGATGATCCAATGTGCCCTTAGAAAGGTGATACCTCCCTTATCCTAGTTATGTTGGAACCTCCCTTGAAGCCAATGGAGATGCTCTAGGACAAGACAACAAGCCTTGAAAAAAGAAACCAAACCTGAAGCAAGAGATACCTGTAGAGATGTTGGAGATGACAGGACCAAGTTGCCCAAGACCATGTAGAAGGAGTAGATAAGATAAGCTAAGATAAAATTAAATAATTTTATTAATGTCCAACAAATGACCATAAATAGGTCGATGGGACCACTAGGTACAAAAATGTGAGATACAAAGTGGGAGATGAAAGGCCACTCCTGGAAAAAAATGATATAAGCAAAACTAGCCTATGCTATAAAAGGCCTAGATCAAAGAAAGCTTTATAAATATTAAGTAGGACTAGATCGATATAAATAGGTTAGTAAATGACCTTATGGCATAAGTGAATGTTATCTTAGGCAGGTAAAGATATATTGTTCGTTGGAAGTGTATCGTGGGTTTTGACCTTAAACCTCCGGTTCGAGCCCTATATTGCGGGTAATTCCCTTCCTTATGTACACACTCTATTCTATGGGCCATGAGTTACAGTTGTGGTATGGCCTATAGAAGCTATAGTTCACTTGGAAACAAGAAATTATGGAAGGGGCTAAGGACCTAGTGGACCTATTCTTAAGCATACCCAAATGGATTTGGGCCATTGAGGACTTGAAATGAAGCACTCTAATTAACTATGGGCCAGATTAGGGGCACAAACCCAAGAAATATCCCAATGAGTAGGTGAGTGTTCCAAGTGGTGCTCCAAAGGGTCTAATAGAGTCAACCTAGTGACCAAAGGATATAAACAAGGGAGGAGTCGATGGGGGACCCTACTGAAGCAATAGATATTCCAAGGAGGTCACACAATAAAGCTAAGGTAGGGTGACCCAAGAGAGAGTGGTCTAGCACAAAAGAGCCTTTGTATGAAGAACGAGAGTTATCAATGTCATTAGTAGATGGGTCATGCATAGAAAAAGCACAAAAGTAGGTCGTTCCACCATACCTCCAAGTGGGTAGGTGTATGTGAGTACTAAATTCCAAAATCTATACACAACATATTGCTTTCCTTGTAGAAGTTGCTAACTATGAGATGGGATACTAGCGAGTTGCAAGGAAGGAGAAGAAAGTAGCAAAGCAAGAGAACAAAAAGAGGAAACAAGGGTGATAACAAAGGTAAAGTGATGACACATGAGACTCTTAGAGGAAGGTGCCTACTAGTGCATGTAGCGTGAACTAATGCCATGTCATCGTGAAGATCTGCATGCCTCAATACTTGATGCAAAGAAAAGATACAAGGGTTGTATATAAGCGTTACGATATCAAGAAAATATAAGACAAACTGAAAAGAAAGAGTAAGAAGCGCAAATGCATGTCAAGCAAAGAATGCTAGGAACGGGGACAAAAAAGTCTAGCTACTATGAAAGTGAAACAATAACTAAACTATGAAATGTAAGCATTAAAATAAGACAAGTAGTGACCCTAACTACCATGGAAGTAGAATAACAACTAGACTATGAAAGTAAATGTTATAATTAAATATAAGAGGGAGACTGTAAGAGATTGATATTTGCACTTACCTGAGCATAGGAACTAAAGATGTGGGACTCTATCAAACATGCAAAAGATGTGAGCAAGGTGATGTTAGTTCGAAAGAAAGGTATGTACCTGCAATGTAAGTGTTAGAGGCTTGCTCCAAGCGAGGGCGAAGGTGACACCAACTCATTGCAGAGGATAGGAAGAGAGCAAAGGCAAGAGGGAAAATAAAGAAGGTGGTGACACTAGTGAGGTGCCAATTGAGGTACTAGGTGACAATGCTAGCACAAAGTTAACGAGGGTGCAAGTGGTGGGTATGCTAGTGAAGCATCAATGAAGAGAAGAGGTGGAAATACCAACATGAGGCTAGTGAGGGCATGCGAGGTGGTAGTGTTAGTGAAGCCCAATCAAAGGCAAGAGGTGTCAATGCCAACATGGAGCTAGCAAGGGTGTAAGAGGTGGTGACTCTAATGAAGCACCAATGAAGGCAGGAAGCGACAATACCAACATGGAATTAGTGAGGGAAAGAGAGAAGGAGATTAAGAAACAAAAGAAAGCCAAATAGAGAAATCAGAAAGAAAAAAGGTGACAATACTAGGGTAGGAATAACAAAGGAAAGCATTGAGAGGTGAGAGGAAGGATATGTTGGAGAGATGGAAGTGATCTTGCAATTGTAGGTTATGGGATGTGACTACCAAAGGAAACATCTCAAAGAAGAGACCACGATGTAAGGGACTGGTGACCAGCCCCAACTAGGGAGAAGTCATCTAAAGTCGAATCCTACTCGAGACAACAACCTAGAGGGAGATGATCACTAGTGAGGTGGAAAGAAAGGGAGGAGGCAAAAGGAGGATTTCCTTGAGCAATCTAGGTCAGAGAAGAGGAGGGAGAAGGATTAAGTGACTCAGAAAGAGTTATTAGATGGCCATAGAGCAAGTTGACCTTGTCGAGAGAAGGAGAAGAGTGACAACATCATTCAATCTGAAGAATGGAAATCAGGATGGGCTCTTGTTCTGATTTAAGGAGAAGTCTTAGGAGAAGGCTTGAGTTATGGGGGAAGGAGAAGTGAGGAAAAGATGTGGATATGGTCATCCATGATGGAGATTGTTGGCCAAGGGTAGGAGGGGTGAAAAAGGATGAGAAAGGGAGAAGAGGGAGGTTAAAGAGGTCTTTCTAAAAGGTAAGAGTTTCCAAAGCAAAGAAGCTCCAAGGAAGAGGGTCACTTGGTGGCCTAAGGACAAATGGGGTATATAGTGTATGATCAACTCCTAGACGGTCCTTAATGGATTTTCACATTCGAGATGGATTACATAGTGATTGCTTAACTTTAGTTGGGTTTTTGCATCAAAATTCTTCCTTGGAGCGTTAGAGATGTTCAGACAACTTGGTGACATTCTACATATTGGCCACATGGAGCAGGTTGCTTGCTAGGTGAATTCCTTGCATTGTAGGAGGAGCATTTGGTATTCTAGAGGAGGGAATTAATCCCTAGACAACATGGTGTAGCTTGGATGCTTGTATGGAGGCATAGAGTTGAATTGGGGATGCTTGGGTTGCAGCAATGTTCATGTAGGGGGAGTGGATAGGAGGAGCGTTGGAGTCCTTGGAGGCTTGGAAACATGTCGTGGAGTGTCCCTATATTGGAACCTTTCTTTTGTACGACTCACCTTAGAGCTTGACATGTGTACTCTTAGAGTGTAGTGCTTCACATGTGTGATCCTACTTGTGTGAAATATCCCAAATACTGATATTTTCTATTTCTGAACAATTATGCGGATATAACTGGGCTTACAGACTGCAAGCCAAAAATCCCTATTTTATAGGAAAAATTAGGGTTAGGGTTTGTGAGACAGAATACACACTTACCACTGATAACCGGCTGAACTGCTACAGATGAAG
>LPNX011122257.1:86525-173313 GCA_001517045.1 Pseudotsuga menziesii
TGAAACCCTATCTTTGACCTAATTAGGTCACTTTATCTTCTAATTTGTCGTTGACTTGCATGCAAGGAGCATGGTCATGCATGGAGCATGGAAAAGAGCATGGTCATGCAAAGAGCATGGTCATGCATGAAAGTGGCCTTTGGCCCAAGTGGTCCTTCTTGACCCAATGATGATGCCCTAGATCTTCTATGGATGGCATCAGTCCTGATTTGATTCCCTAGCTCTCAGTAACCGCTCGAACCCACAGGAATCACATGGGTTAGCGGTATGGGCCTCAAGGCCTAAAAGGAAGGGGACATTACATTGTGGTTTTTTAGGTTGCTTGTAAGAGTTTAGGCCCACATATGTATTGTTGGCCTCCCTTACCTCTCATATATATAGAGGAAGGAGAGATTCCTTTCATCATTTTTCAATTTATCATCATCTTGTGTTAAAGATACGAGGAGAAGAGTGCACTTGTGCCTCTCTCTCTCTCTTTGATCTTCGTCTTTGTATTTACTCTCTCTCGTCTTGGAAGCACTATGGTTTGTTTGATCTTTTGGAGCATCTTGAATACTAGGTTAGAGATTCATACCTCGGAGACATTGGAGCTAGGACTTTGTGATTATACCTTAGATTCTACTTGTTGAGGAGTGGAGAATAGGATATGTCTTGCCTTGGAGGACATACTAGTGTGATGCTTGTTGGAGCTCCTTGGTGTTGGTTGGGGTTTTTCTTTATTTTCCTTGGCTAGGATTGTACAAGCCTTGAGATGAGGCTATGGTATGTACATGAGCTTCATATATATATATATATATATATATATATATATATGAAGTTTTCAGATGTACGAATTTTTTTGTTACAAATTTGATTTTTAGGGCTTCACATAAGTTAAGGTTGAAATTGTTAAGTGATTTAACATTAATATTGAAGAAGATAGAACATATTTACTTCTATAATTACTACTATTATGAGGTGATTTTCAGATCTAGTTTTTGCATGATAAGATTTCCCCAAATGTATTTTTTTACAGAGTAAGAACCTTTTTGTTGAAGGACATGGCATTAAATTGCGGTGTGAGTGTTGCGCTTATGATATTTGCATCACTTGTTTGGGCTAGGGGAAGGACGATCATTTAAGTTAACTTGATCTGTTGGATGCAAACTTCTCTGATGGAAGTGGGGGCCATGTGAGACCATGCATCTCACATTGCATAGATGAAGGTACATAAAGTTTGGTAGGAAGAGAGGCTTAATCCAGCTCAACTTGGGTTACGTGTTGAGGAAGTTTTTGATTCCTTAGATAGTCTCTAAGTTCTACAAATTCTCTAGTCCTCCAAGCCAGGTTAGAGGTTGGTTCGCAGGAGTTTCAAATCTTTTAGAGTCTATGGGCATTCAATTTGACCATTTCTCTCCATTCAAATATTCCTTGGACACACATGGTCCCTTCTACCTACTAGACAAGAGTTGAACATGATCATTAGGGATCACATTTATAGGTAGTTCATCAAGATCACTTGGGTCAGCCCTCAAGGTGGGTTGCACCCAAAGATAGCCTTTTGCGTTGAGCACTTCTTGGAGTTGAGGGATAGGCTCATTGTTCGACCCCATTACACACTCCGCCATTGGATGCGCGCCCTTTGCATTCCCCTAGGCTAATTCAGAGTGGGTTCTCAAAGATTTCGGGTAGAGACAGATCACCAGATTGATTGATCAGATAGGATATGCTAGCTACACCACGGGAGGTGGAGACTGAGAAGCAATTCATCTTTCTTTTCCCTGTCTACTATGAAATCAGGGGGAGGTTCTATTGCTTATTTAGAGGGCCCCAGACCCTCGCTGGTTTTTTTCGCTACTCTGATAAATAAGAGATGATTAACTTTATTTATGGCAAGAGGCCCTCAGGGTCCAAGCCTATTACGCCTCAGAGTGCCTAAAGCTTTCCTTCTAGATATACCAGAGTGAGGATTTTCTTTTTCTTTTGTAAAGGCCAATTTTTTGGGGCTATATTATGTAGAGTGTTAATTTTGTGGCTAAATACCCTTGATTAGGTCATGGCAAGTCCTCTTGGTTTTCATTCCAGGAAGTATTGGCTTAGTGGCTTTGTTGATTGCCTCTTGATGGGTGGAAGTCCCCCATCTTCTTTGACAATTTGGACCATGGGCTGGTGTCTAATGCTTCTTGGGATTGGTCCATTAGGACACATGGCCACACTCAATCTCCTCTTGGTTTTCATTCTAGGAAGTGTTGGCTTAGTGGCATTGCTGACTGCCTCTTGATGGGTGGAAGTCCCCCATCTTGTTGGGCCATTTGGACGGTGGACCCTAGGTTGGTGTCCGATGCTTCTTGGGATGGTTCCATTAGGACACATGGTCACACTCATGTTCTTCTTTGTAGAGGTGATTGCACATGTAAGAGTTGTTATACCCGATTTAGCACACCTCATTTTTCCCACTAGGACCTATTGTTTTGACGGAAAACCCCTCTTGGTCTACAGGCCCATGACGTCATTTCTTAAAGAAGAAGCCTACATTGTTAAAAAGGAGGGTATTGAAGGACAAGCATCTGTTGGGGTTAATTGGGGCATGATTCCCTCCTTCTGGCTCACTTTGCACTTGTAGGAGCCTAATTGCACATTCTTATTCTTATTTTATGTCATTGTATGGTTTAGTCCCCAAATTTGTGTGTTCATTAACCTAAAATTTGATATTTTGTCATTAACTTGTAGGCTCAAATTTGTAAAAGGTTGAGGGTTGTCTCATATAAATAAGACAACCTCACCTCATTTGTAAATCATGGACAGGGGTTCAAATTATGTAATCTTTTCTTATTCTCTTGGTTTACTGGAGCACTTGAATCCATGCACACCTCTCTCTTAGATGTCTTTATTGCTCAAAGGATTAATGGAAGGATTTCTAGGGTTTGATTGTCACATGCTAAGTGGATGCTAAGAATAGTTGTAATAACTCGTGCTCAAGGGGGACCTAACGTGCATTTTCCTTAGTCATTCTTGATTAATGCTAGTAAGTTTATCTCCCAACTCTAGTTTAGCGTCACTCTTGAAGTTATTTGGACTGAGGTAGGGTTTGTTTGCTAGCATTTTGTCTACTTGCTTAAGGAAACCTTCTTGCCAAGGAGCTCTCCATTGTTCTATTGGGACTTGGGATTCTCTATTTGCCCTAATTAGGGCTTCCCTACCTAACCCTAGAGTTTGCTAGCTATACCCTAGTTGCAAGTATTGGAAACCATCTTAAGAGGAGGGATGTTAGCCTGGATCTCTCATAGACCTAGGGATTGAGACAATAATCTAATACCCTATCTATCAATCCTCTTTTTATCAATTTTCAAATGTTTTATTTTATGTAAAAAATACATAAAAAAATATTTTACAATTGGAAAAAACCCTGAAAATCTAAATAAAAACAAAAATAACAAAAATAACAGTAATTTGGTATTTTTGGTCTGTTATCCACTTATTTGTACCATAGTTGGATTAGCTGAGGAGCCGCCAGTTGACAAACATGATAAATGTTTGATTCCAGTGTATCAGATGATCCGCCTTTGTGTCTAGCCAATATTGGCTAGTCAGTTTTTGTTTTGAATAATTTTGACAATGGCCCCATGGGGTTTGTAATAAAATGTGCTAGTAGGGTATTTTGAGTGGTTCAGTCTCCTAAGATGTAGAATCTCAACTAAGGTATTCCAGGGAGTTTTGTGCCCTTGACAATTATGCTTTGCCTATAGCTGAGTATAATTGACGAGGTTTTCTCCCGCTTCCTCCAAAGCTGGAATGCCCGATTTTGAATTCTGGGCCTTGGAGGGTTATTAGAGCCCAAATGAGTATATATAAACCTACTAGACATTGTTAGAATAGAGCATGGTCATGTCCTAAGTCACTAGGACCCTTAGAAAAAAAATGAAATTTTTTTTACCGGACTCGTCAAATTTTTAATTTTTCCGAAGTTTTTAATTAAAATTTTCTATAATTTAAATGGAAAAATTCAATTTGTAATAAGTCAGCCATCTGGGGTCCATTTGCAGTGATTGAAGGCTCTAACCTTAAGCCAAAAATCATTCATGATCAGCCAGCCAGCTAGCACCAAGTTTCAGAAGTTCATTCAGCCTCATAATTAATAATTTCTCAGAAAAGTCATTTACGGAGAAATTATTAATTAAAATATTAAAAATGAATATTTTGGAGAAAATAAAAAACTCTCCAAAATAAACCAAATTGAATAAAATAAAAGGCTAAATGACATGGCACGGAGCATTTATGATGATTCCAATCAATATCGGTTAGTTTCAGATCAAGTATCGGAGTGTAGCAGTTGAACTATTAGTCAGAAATTTGCCCTCTTTGGTCAAATCCGTTTTTGGTTGAGGTGTGGGTTATCTATTGGTTGGGTGATCATTACGAGGGAGGATGAGCCACCTCACCCCCCCCTCATTACTCCAGCACTCAGTTGCAGCTCAGTTCAACTCCAAATCATCATGTTGAGCTCATTCAATTACTTTGGTGTTACTCTTTGTTTGGTTTTAAGGTTTTAGCCTTCTCTCTTTGTATAAATAGAGGCTCTTTGAGTTCTATTAGGATGGAACTTTTGTGCTGGAGTTACTCTGCAAAAATTGTAATAAGCTTTGCTTACATTTGATTAATAAGATTTTCGACTTTGGAGGTCCATCTCTTTTTGCATACGGTGAATGTTCTATGGTTGAGGTGATACTATTCCTAAACCCTTTACTCTTTCTTTTTACTTGAATGAGATCTAGTTATATGTTAAGCTCAAGAGGGCCACTATTGGCATGGTAGATTAGCTGTTTGTAGTTTCAATTCAGTTATTTATGTAAAGTAGGTTCTAATCGTGATGAATTTGAGTAGTTAGTTATACGTAGTATTGATCTCGATTGAGTTTCCTTTGCTTACTTTTCATATATATGATCTCACTTGTATCTGAGTTTTTTTATTAGCAGGTCACAGGTTGAAGAAGGGTGCAAGTTCAGCTACATCCAGCCCAAACTTCAAGCAACCTACCATTTAACATATTGCAATTGCAGGGCCTACAAGATCGATTTCTTCCCATTCGAAAGAAAGCTGGAGTCTTCCTCCATCTCTTGTGTTCCATCCACAAGAAAACCTACTTCTCTACTTTTCTTCTTTAAATTTTGTACTTGCTCATAAAATAGATCTAAGCTTCAAATCTCTATTATTTCAGATCTGTTTTTAGGGCCTTTGGTAGATCTAGTTTACTTTTTTAGATCTAGGGAAAAGTTTTATGCTTTGCTCGTAAAATCCAAAAAAAATATTTAAGTATAAATTTTTTTTTTCAAAAACTTTTTTCAAATTTTTTTTTTGGTGCATTGTCTTTCCTACCATATTCTAACAATACATGCTTGTTGATTTTTTACTTTTGTGACAGGTACAGCGAAAATGCTGGCAAAATTTTGAAGAAGCAAGCCCTAAAAAACTATAAATTCCCTCTTCTTCTTTTCCCCTTCTACAGATTGCTCCAAAGACCTTTCAGGATCAAAGAAAAGGAAGCAAAAAGAGCAGCAAAAAAGGAAAGCATTGTAATCAAATTAATAAAAAGCAAGTGGGATTACGGCTCCCACACCTCTCTTCCCCCATTTGGGGGAAGCTTGCATCGTCTCCCATTTTCATGCTTTGATTCATGTTTTGCTGAAAGTAGGATAGAGTAGTTTATAATCTTTAGAAGTTTTCCTTTTTAACTTGATAGTTTATTTGCTAATTAGTTTATCATACATGAAAAATGAAGAAAAATATTTGATTTGATTATTTATTTAAGCATTGTACAATTTCCGTTTTTTTTGTATACTTACCTCCTTGCTTTCCCGATTAGGGCCCTAAAAAGCCTGAAAGAGACTCTTGGGTAGTTAGATTGTTATTGTTTTATTTCTTTCATTCTAGCTTAACAAACTAAGTAAGACTTTTGAACTTGCTGTAACACAAGTCAAGAGCACTCTCTATCGGAGAGCATCTTTAGTTTTGCACATCCTTGCATTAGGCATTTAGATTAATTGATTCTCTTAAACCGTTGTCATAAGACAAGTTCAAGAGCGCTCTCTATCGGAGAGTTTTAATTAACCGATTTAATAAAACTTTCAACACACACCCTTTTAATTAATTAACTCCCTTCCCTCCTTGCCAGAGTATGCTCTGACCGATCTCAAATCGGAGTACCCAGAAACGGCACTGGATCTTTAAACCATGTAAGAGTAACCTAATAATACTTAACACCCCGTAACAAACGCACCGACGTTGTAGGGATTCTTCCAAAGTACTTCCTAGTAGAGGCGCCGGAATCCTGCTGTCTAAGCTTCTCGGTTAGTTGGTCAATCTTTGCGATACCAGCCTGGGATACTGGGCAGGCCCGACATGTCTTCAATGGAGGGAACTTAGAAGATTCTCTTGGCTTTTGATAAACCTTCGTTGACACCTTAATCAAGAACACATAAAAACCTTAAAACCTACCAAGAACACTTGCATCACCTAACATTCACTAGCTTGATTTCTAGAATTGTGTTTAATTCTCTGGCGCATTTCAGCTTCATTGACTCCATAAGGCACTGGTCCTTTTTAATTTGCATAATTATATTATTTGATCAATGGTCTATGGTTTATCATAATTTCTTTCTTTGAATGCACTATTAAAGTCTGGAATTTTTGCTTATCTTTGTAATCTCTTGTTAACAACGTGGATTTCTTTCGATTTAGTGTCATATTCATAATAAACAAACACTTCAAATCATAATAACTCCTAAACAACACCCATCCGCATCCGCAACTAATCAAAACACTTTAACAACTTAAGAGCCATAGAAACTCTTTTGTAGGGACGACCCCCGTTGGCTTCGTTAGGAGTTAGCCTAAACGGAGGAGCTAGGAGTAGGTGACAGTACCTAGCTCTGTGCTTTCCCCCAAGGTCACACCTCTCCCACTTTCCTAAGTGAGGAGACAACTTTCGGAAGATTTCTGCTGCTGGTGTGCAATTGGCGGACCACATCTTTTGGCGCTGTTGCCGGGGACAAATCTTTTTGTTTCTGGACGACCTTTGTTTTTTTTTAGTTTTTTACCTTTTTTCCTCTTTTTTGGTAGATTTTTAGTCCAATCACTCTTCAAAATTAGACTTGAATCAACCTGGCGACTCCACTGTCAGTAAACACCTCAAGGTATTCAACTAGAAGAAACTCTGAAGGTTTGCTCAATTTCATCCCCGAGCCTTAAAAGGTTTATAGGAGGAGACTGAACAAACTTGCTTCTTATAGGATCCTTGAAGAACTTGGATATGAGTCTGTTTCAGACATCCACCTTTTATTTCAAGAAAACTTAGAAAATTTTCAAAACAATAACTATTTTCCTAACACAATGGGTGAGTTTTTTACTCAGCTCAATTTTGCTCAGATAGCAAGTCAGCCCCATGACATTCCCGAAAAAGCTATTGATAAGCTTGTCACTTTCACAGGCACTGATGCCTCTACCTCTGCTGAGAAACATCTCAGATATTTTTCAAAACACTGTGGTGCCTATGTCAGGGGTATTAACAAACATGAAGATGTATACATGACCCTTTTTGCTCTATCTTTGGATGGTAAGGGTGGAAACTGGTATGACAACTTGCCGAACAATTCTTTCGCTACCATAGAAGCCTTCAAGGCTGCGTTCCTTGGAAAATTTGGCAGCAAAAAGGAGCCTAGACATCTAGTGGAAGCCTTGACTAGTATGAAGAAATCTGATACGGAAACCATGGATGAATTCAACGATAGGTTCACAGAGTTATCAAATTCCATCCCTGCTACTTATGCTCCTCCTGCAGCTTCCACTTTGGATTATTACATAGAAGCATTAAGTGGCAAGATCCCGTACCGGATTAGAGACAAGGAGCCGACCACATTGCTTCAAGCTCAGAATTTGGCCATTAAAATTAATAAGAATATGCAGTCTTCAGGAGAGTCAAACATCCAGGGTTACTCTAGATCATCAACTCCTCTGAAAACTATGGAACCTAAAGGAAAAGAGCCATCAAACGAGGCATATGAAAAGAAGCTCATGGACTTAACAGAAAAATGCAAGACATGGAAAGGAAGTACTTAGCACAGATTAAAGAGGTTAAGAATCGGGTCATAACTGTCGAAAGAACTCAACCTCCACCACCTCCTAGAACCTTCCCTGCAAAACCAACATGGCAAAGAAGAAATCCCAACCATGAACAGAGGCCTCCTCATCAGTTAGAGGCTGCTAATATGGTTGAAACTTACACGCCATTTTGTAGGGCATGTGAAGACCTTCATGAAGAATCTTCTTGCTATTAGGCACGCTATGTTCAGGAGCATGGTTTTCCAGAGGGTGGTGGTCCTAAAGCATCATCAAGCGAGCCTGAGTACATAAACTATGTAGACGGCATGCATGATATTTCTGTAGAAAGTTGGAGAGAGGCAAAACAATATTCAAGAGAGTTTGAGTACATTTAACGCAGTTGGACAGCTCCATTCTGTCACCACAGAAACTTGGTGTCAAGTCGAAGATTATAGTCAACAATTGGATAACCTCACTAAAAAATTTGGTACTAATCCTACAAATGAGCATAATGATGATAGTTTGGAAGGTTTACTACCTTGTGACCTTTTTTCTGAAGAAGATGACTATGATCATGGGGAGCGATATAGCCAGGAATGTGATACAAGTGAGGAAGAATCCCTTTCTTTTGAGATGGATGACAACTACGAGACTTTAATTGAAAATCCAATCTTAGAAGTTTCATGTGATGAGAGTCCTCCATGCTCTCCACCGGATGACAAATATTTGGAAAGTTGGGTCCCATGTGATATCTTTGAAACCCAACTTTTTGAAGAAGATTGTTTTGAGCAGAATGAGTGTAGCCAGGGACTTGATACCAGTGATGAAGCATCTCTCATATCCGACATAGATGGTGATGATGATTAATGGACTTTTATTGAAAATCCAACCTATGATACTTTTGAAAATATTTTTGAGAATCTCATCTATGATGTGTCCAGCGAGGGGAGTGTTTATTCTGTGACTTATGAAAGTTGTAAAGAAGAACAGTTAGAGTTTTCATGTAATCAGTCAGAATTGTATCTGAGTATCTGTGATAAGGACTTGAAAAAGCAGTGCGATGAAGAATTAGATGGGATACAACTAGTTGAAGTTTTTTCTCAGCCATCGTCTTCACATTTGGAGCAGCTCTTGGCTTACACACAGAGTTATCAGCAGATAAGCCTTTTTGATGAGTATGATGATTTGCCTCATCATACATATTTGTATATCAGCGCTATCTAGTCGCGGATAGAAGTAGCCTGCGCGAGCACCTACCAGTTTGGGAAGAAGTTTGACGACATTATTCATGCCTATGATTCCCCATCCAGCCCGCCCATTTTGGATCATCACACAGGTTTGCATTTTCTGGAAATTGTGTCCTTACTTTGGCTGGTAACCAAAGACAAGGCAAAACTTTTTTATATTAATAAAATGCTTAGGTGTCTACACTGGATTTATGATTACACCTGACCTCTTGTGTATCATGCTTAGAGTAGGAAAATAGGCTCCTTAAAGTGAGTGTTTACTTTAGCATTTTTCTTTATGTACTTATAAATAAATAAATTTTTCAGTGAAGTTTTTTTTCTTTGAATAAAGCAACTTTTGGATCATTGGCTCTTTTTCATGAAACTTGTGCTACTAAGGTTTTCTTGTCAAGTTGAGATGTTTTTACAGGATATGGAAACCAGAGATTCTGGGGTTCTCGTATGCTCTCCTTGCATAAGAGACTAGATCGAGCACACGTCCCGCAGTAGGAGCCAGATGTTATCCACTTATTTGTACCATAGTTGGATTAGCTGAGGAGCCGTCGGTTGACAAACATGATAAATGTTTGATTCTAGTGTATCAGATGATCAGCCTTTGTGTCTAGCCAATATTGGCTAGTCAGTTTTTGTTTTGAATAATTTTGACCATGGTCGCGCGGGGTTTGTAATAAAATGTGCTAGTAGGGTATTTTGAGTGGTTCGGTCTCCTAAGATGTAGAATCTCAACTAAGGTATTCCGGGAAGTTTTTTGCCCTTGACAATTATGCTTTGCCTATAGTCGAGTATAATTGACGAGGTTTTCTCCTGCTTCCTCTAAAGCTGGAATGCCCGATTTTGAATTTTGGGCCTTGGGGGGTTATTAGAGCCCAACTGAGTATATATAAACCTAGTAGACATTGTTAGAATAGAGCATGGTCATGTCCTAAGTCACTAGGACCCTCAGAAAAAATTTGAAATTTTTTTTACCAGATGCGTCAAATTTTTTATTTTTTCCATAATTTAAATGAAAAAAAATCAAGTTGTAATAAGTCAGCCATCTGGGGTCTGTTTGCAGTGATTGAAGGCTCTAACCTTAAGCCAAAAATCATTCATGATCAGCCAACCAGCTAGCACCAAGTTTCATAAGTTCATTCAGCCTCATAATTAATAATTTCTCAAAAAAGTCATTTACGGAGAAATTCTTAATTAAAATATTAAAAATGAATATTTTGGAGGAAATAAAAAACTCTCCAAAATAAACCAAATTGAATAAAATAAAAGGCTAAATGACATGGCACGGAGCATTTATGATGATTCCAATCAATATCGGTCAGTTTCAGATCAAGTATCAGAGTGTAGCAGTTGAACTATCAGTCAGAAATTTGCCCTCTTTGGTCAAATCCGTTTTTGGTTGAGGTGTGGGTTATCTATTGGTTGGGTGATCATTACGAGGGAGGATGAGCCACCTCACCCCCCCTCATTACTCCAGCACTCAGTTGCAGCTCAGTTCAACTCCAAATCATCATGTCGAGCTCATTCAATTACTCCGGTGTTACTCTTTGTTTGGTTTTAAGGTTTTAGCCTTCTCTCTTTGTATAAATAGAGGCTCTTTGAGCTCTATTAGGATGGAACTTTTGTGCTGGAGTTACTCTGCAAAAATTGTAATAAGCTTTGCTTACATTTGATTAATAAGATTTTCGACTTTGGAGGTCCATCTCTTTTCGCATATGGTGAATGTTCTATGGTTGAGGTGATACTATTCCTAAACCCTTTACTCTTTTTTTTTACTTGAATGAGATCTAGTTATATGTTAAGCTCAAGAGGGCCACTATTGGCATGGTAGATTAGTTGTTTGTAGTTTCAATTCAGTTATTTATGTAAAGTAGGTTCTAATCATGATGAATATGAGTAGTTAATTATACGTAGCATTGATCTATTGAGTTTCCTTTTCTTACTTTTCATATATATGATCTCACTTGTATCTGAGTTTTGGTATTAGCAGGTCACAAGTTGAAGAAGGGTGCGAGTTCAGCTACATCCAGCCCAAGCTTTAAGCAACCTACCATTTAACATATTGTAATTGCAGGGCCTACAAGATTGATTTCTTCCCATTCGAAAGAAAGCTGAAGTCTTCCTCCATCTCTTGTGTTCCATCCACAAGAAAACCTACTTCTCTACGTTTCTTCTTTAAATTTTGTACTTGCACATAAAATAGATCTAAGCTTCAAATCTCTATTATTTCAGATCTGTTTTTAAGGCCTTTGCTAGATCTAGTTTACTTTTTTAGATCTAGGGAAAAGTTTTATTCTTTGCATGTAAAATCCAAAAAAATTTCTAAGTATAAATTTTTTTTTCAAAGACTTTTTTCAAATTTTTTTTTTGTGCATTGTAATTTTGCCATCATTTCCGCTGTACCTATCACAAAAGTAAAAAATCAACAAGCATGTATTGTTAGAATATGGTAGGAAAGAAGCAAGCCCTAAAAAACTATAAATTCCCTCTTCTACTTTTCCCCTTCTACAGATTGCTCCAAAGACCTTTCAGGATCAAAGTAAAGGAAGCAAAAAGAGCAGCAAAAAAGGAAAGCATTGTAACCAAATTAATAAAAAGCAAGTGGGATTATGGCTCCCACACCTCTCTTCCCCCATTTGGGGGAAGCTTGTATCGTCTCCCATTTTCATGCTTTGATTCATGTTTTGCTGAAAGTAGGATAGAGCAGTTTATAATCTTTAGAAGTTTTCATTTTTAACTTGATAGTTTATTTGCTAATTAGTTTATCATACATGAAAAATGAAGAAAAAATATTTGATTTGATTATTTATTTAAGCATTGTACAATTTCCGTTTTTTTTGTATACTTAACCCCTTGATTTCTCGATTAGGGCCCTAAAAAGCCTGAAAGAGACTCTTGGGTAGTTAGATTGTTATTGTTTTATTTCTTTCATTCTAGCTTAACAAACTAAGTAAGACTCTTGAACTTGCAGTAACACAAGTCAAGAGCACTCTCTATTGGAGAGCATCTTTAGTTTTGCACATCCTTGCATTAGGCATTTAGATTAATTAAGTCTCTTAAACCTTTGTCATAAGACAAGGTCAAGAGCGCTCTCTATCGGAGAGTTTTAATTAACCGATTTAATAAAACTTTCAACACACACCCTTTTAATTAATTAACTCCCTTCCCTCCTTGCTGGGGTATGCTCTGACCGATCTCAGATCGGAGTACCCAGAAACGGCACTGGATCTTTAAACCATGCAAGCGTAACCTAATAATACTTAACACCCCGTAACCAACGCACCGACGTTGTAGGGATTCTTCCAAAGTACTTCCTAGTAGAGGCGCCGGAATCATGCTGTATAAGCTTCTCGGCTAGCTGGTCAATCTTTGCGATACCAGCCTGGGATACTGGGTGGGACCGACATGTCTTCAACGGAGGGAACTTAGAAGATTCTCCCGGCTTTTGATAAACCTTCATTGACACCTTAATCAAGAACACATAAAAACCTTAAATCCTACCAAGAGCACTTGCATCACCTAACATTCACTAGCTTGATTTCTAGACTTGTGTTTAATTCTCTGGCGCATTTCAGCTTCATTGACTCCATAAGGCACCGGTCCTTTTTAATTTGCATAATTATATTATTTGATCAATGGTCTATGGTTTATCATAATTTCTTTTTCTGAATGCACTATTAAAGTTTGGAATTTTTGCTTATCTTTGTAATCTCTTGTTAGCAACGTGGATTGCTTTTGATTTAGTGTCATATTCATAATAAACAAACACATCAAATCATAATAACTCCTAAACAACACCCATCCGCATCCGCAACTAATCAAAACACTTTAACAACTTAAGAGCCATAGAAACTCTTTTGTAGGGACTACCCCCCTTGGCTTCGTTAGGAGTTAGCCTAAACGGAGGAGCTAGGAGTAGGTGACAGTACCTAGCTCTGTGCTTGCCCCCAAGGTCACACCTCTCCCACTTTCCTAAGTGAGGAGACAGATTTTGGAAGATTTCTGCTGTTGGTGTGCAATCGGCGGACAACATGGTCCACCCTAAAATTTTGCCCTAGGGCTTTATCCACAAACCTTGGAGGGCATCCTCTTTTGAGGAAGTGCATTGGGATACGTGAAGACCTTATAATTGGTGAATTAAACGTGATTTGGTTTTTTTGTTTCTCCCTAAAATTTTTCCCTAGGGTTTTATCCAGAAACCCTAGAGGGCATCCTCTTTCAATGAAGTGCATTGGGATATGTGAAACCCTTGTAATTGGTGAATTAGAGGATCTGTGGTATTTTTAGCTTATCCTACAACCTTGCCCTAGTTCAATTGCGTTCTTTTCCTTGAGGGCACACTTTTTGGATGTGGTTTCCTTGGAAAGTGTGACTTTGCCTTGGGAGACGTGAAATTGCTTTGAAAGGCGTGATATTATCTAGAATTTGTGATATAGTGGATAACTCCATTTATAAATGGTTCTTGTGTCTATATTTGATATTCTTTGACTTATATAAGGCACTGATCATAGCTATTAAGGTTTCGTGGAAGGTATTTTTGGTTTGTTGGTGATTGTAGGTATCTTACATTGAGCAGGGTCTCCCCCTGGATTTTGGAGTTACCCGACGATTTGAGAGGTTAGACTGCAGTAAAATTGGGTTTAATTCTCTCCTGAGCTTATTGTCACTAGCACTAGGTCTACATAGCCTTAATTTGCAAAGGGCTACTAGTTTGAGCATTAATATTTTTGGCATCATCGTCGAGGACCTCAAAGGAAAAGTGATGACATTCCATTGAAGAGGGATTCTTGGATTGATTCATTTATCTTTCAAAAACATCCAACATCTTTCGTGTGACTCAAGTATGTTCATGTTTTGTACTTTGGTTAGATTTGTTTTGATCTAACTTAACAAGACTCACATGACGACTCCACTGCTAAAAAAAAAAGAGTTACTCTATAAGAATGAGACCAAGAGGTAAGTTTTGTTTTGTACTTTAATAGGATTATTGTTGAGGGCTAACCTTGCAGGTCTTATTTGGCGATTCCATCGTGTTGTCGCCCGAAACTGGCACGCAAGTGCTGAAAGCCCAAACTGCGGGCGCGTCGGCCCGACGACAACTCTCTCTCGAGAGACCAATGTCACCACACCCCTCTCTCCTCGCTTTAGGATGATCTTATCCAGCTCTAGGGGGTTTCCCTAAGTTAGGATCGCTAAGGCAGGTGCGGCTGAGGGCAAGGTGATCTGAAGAGGCTGCCTTAGTGAAACGCCGGTAGCAAAAAGGAAGATGAGTCGGATTGATGGGCAAGAAGGGAAAGGAGGATCGGTCCTCGAGGGAAGGCCAGTGCCAGTACCAGGAGGGTAAATGGAGTCAGAAGGGGACTCAGAAAGGCTTTGCGTTTTGCAGAAGGGAGACTAAGCTGGTCTGTTCCATAATCAGAGGCCAGGAGAATGGAAGTATAACTGACTACTTTCCATTACTTCCAGACCTCCAAAAACATAATGGCGACAAGCAACTTAGCAGCTGCAAATGATTGCCCAACGTGCTAGATTGTTAGCCCTCTATGCTGGCTTGGTCTATAACTTATGAAAACGCAGAACTACGACCGAGAAGCCCAAACTATCCAAAAACTTAACATGATTTTTTCTTTATCAAGTCTGGGGAAAAATCCTCCCAGCCAAAAATTCCATTTTACAAAAGAATGAGCCGTGTTCTTTATAGACCCAAAATAATAAAATAATATGAGAAAAGAAAACACGGAAAAAGATCCACTTTTCTCTCAATCAAATCCTAAACAAAAGACTAGTAACTAAAGTAAATTTATCACTTTAGCCACTAAAAAAATACTTTATTAAAATGAATTGAAACTTTAGGCTATCCTAAAGATCTCCACTTAAATGCCTGACTTAGAGTTTCCACCATGAATTGGTTCTCTCAAAGATACCACTCAGCTGCCAATCCCCAAAAGTCGGCTGCTAATCAACAGTTCCACGATCCCGTGAATAAAACTCTGGGCATATAGCTAACGTGCACTGGGTTGCACAGACTCTCCACGTATTGATTTACCACCATATCACTGCACTTTGTATTCGTGTAACCGGCTTCCACAAAAACGCCGATTGCTTTGCCACCCGTGGTCAATTATCTCTGCATCCGCTGCCAATTAATGTTCTCCACACAAATACCCTATCGGTTGCCTTCGATGCATAGCTGTTGAAACACTGATATGGTGAATCTCCACCCGCCAACGACTGCCGATGAAGAAAGGAACTTGGGTTCACCGGTGGCGCGGCTAGCTGAAGCGGATGTTCACGCTAGAGTGAAAATGCACACTATTCCCGATCTGCGTCCTATGATTGACGATTATACCGCTGAATGGCTACCTCACGGAAAGCTTTACCTTGTGGGACTCTGTTGTATAACCAGTTTCCCAAGGCAAAGTGGAAAATAACCATACGACTTGGCTGTTAGTCGTGGAACTCCATTGGTAACAAAAAGGACATTTGGCGGATTGAAACTCTGATGCAAAGAGATGTTCATCTGACAGGCTCCGCCATACGAAAATACTAGATTGGCCGCTATCTCGAACTAGCACTTTGGTGGATGCGAATAATAGACTCCATGTCAATTTCTGCCATCTTTAATATCAACGCCGATTTCCACACCTTACGATCCAATCCATGCCGATCTTAACTCTTGTGCCTGCTCAGTGTGATTCGCATCCATAAAGAAAACAGAGCATCACTATATGACGTGTAGTGGTAGCTCCAGAAATTTACGATTTGGTTGTCGCATTACAAAGAAAGAAAAAAAAACGCGAGCTTCAACAGGTGGTCACAGTGATACTATCCGGCAGCTGACTGATAGTGACTAAATTACACAGCGTGAGTTTTTTCTTGGAGTTGTTGCCAATTTCTGGCGCGGTGATTGCCCGTGATCTTTGATTTAAACCTCCATTTACGTGCTCTTCCGGCGGCTAGTGGAAACGTGGGTAAACACAAATTAAGGGCTGCAGCGTGGATTGCTCCACGAATATGTGATCCGCACCCTCAGCTGCTAGTGAAACAAGCTCCATTTTGGATTACCCAATGCACTGTATATGTTCTAGAGATGGATATCATACTACCACTGTATTCATATTTTAGTTCTCTTTTCTACATTTATCTGAGATTATATCAACGAGATTAAGCTCTTCGGGCTCTTCTGAATCACCATTTCCTTTACTGAAATTAGCAGCTGTGTAAGTCTTGATTCCTGGCCCATGTCCCATAGTATCGATTCCTTTCCCTCGTTGTGCTCCTTTGACCTCTCTCTGGTGATCTGTCAGAGGATGCAATTTCCTTTCTACAGATAATGGAACTAAGACATAATCTATATCTTGGCTGTCATCGATGAACTTCAGCTTCTTCCTTCCTTTAAAAAGGTTTACATTTTGGTTCATTACATTATTCTCTTTCACAACTGTTTCTAACCTCTTGTAAGTTGCTTGAGGGAACTTCACCTGTCTCCGTAGAATAAGAATGTTGTATCCTCTGGCATCTTCTAACATTTTGAGAGTCAACAAGGACATTAAATGATGGTCCAACTGATGTTACCTTGTTTGGCAGTGCCCCAGTTTGCAAAACCAGAGCATGTCTTGTTGATATCAATCTTCTCTAAGATATTTGGAGATAATTCATTTGCTGGCTCCAAAACATTTCCATTTGGACACTGTGGAGAACAAGATATATTGAATCCAGGCAGAGTAATTTTCACTTTCTGTGGCAAACTGCTAGGAACTGGAAGTAGTGATGCTAGGTAAAATAACAAAGAAGCTTTTCCATATGTGGCCTCCCAAAATGCAATAGTGCGATTGGCTATTGGAAAATAAATATGCTCAAATGCTAGCACTAGTAAAGGTTCTTGGAGGCTAAGAAACTTTGAATCAAATATTATGGGTGGTTGACTCTTATGCAAGCAATTGAGCAATTGATTCCAAACCTTCGCAAGTTGGAAAACTAGACTTCCTTCCTCGGAAATTCTCTCAAAAATTGAGCAAGCACAAAGCCACTTAGATAAAGGGTTAGAGAGTTTCTTGAAACCATAACACAGTTCCAATCAGCATTTATAGCTTGCTCCAGAATAGAGTGCCTACTGCCCTGAAGGTATGCACTCTGGTGCTGAAGAAATGTTGTTTAACACCCCTCAAACTTGTTGTATAGAATCTAGCTTTCTTATTAATTGTTGTTTGATGCTGGAGATAAATGCCAACCAACTTCTTAGGCTGAAACTGACGATTGGGCACACCTGGGAGCTTTGCTTTTGTACATTTTGCGGGTCTACATGTATAGAACACCTAAAACTGCTCCTTTGGTTGACTGACCATGAGATGAGTAACTAAAACTAGGCTTACTATTATAAGCCCAACCAATTTTCCGCTGAAGATCCCCCATCATATCGTGGTACTGAATGCTATGTGGTATGGCAAAGTCACTGTACTGTTGTTTTGAATTGGCAATTGCATCCTCAACCAGCGATGATATTCCATTGCTGCTTTGTAAACATTTATGTCAACATGGTGGTAACAAAGAGCCTTGTCAAAAAAGGGTGATAACATTTGGCTCCACAGGGGAGGTGTGCTCTTGGAGAAAGCGCATGAGAACCTCAGACTCTCTGAGTATTAACAGACCAAAAAATTCCAAAGAAAGTACAGCATGCAGTGTGGATGGCTTGGTTCACATCCAAGCAACTGCTTATTACAATTTGAAGTAGAAACAAATGCATAAAAACTAACAACTGGAGATGCTCATGCAAGAGCTTATTTTTTCTACCTACACTAACTTAACATGAATCTAGAAACTGTTAAGTATATGCATACAACCAATGGAGCCATTCTTGCATTTTTTTTATGCCAAGTTTCCCTTTTCTGTGCTTGGTCAGTGAAAGAAACAAAAATATATTCCTCATAAGATAACTATGCCTTGCAATCTGCTCATGAATAAAGCTGAACTGTAACATCAGAATGTCAGGCAAAAAGAGGTTATACTAGAAAGAATCAAACTATGCACAAGAAGCTTCTATCCATTGATCAATAGGGCTCACATACAAACCTCCATCATAAGGCTACTCGAGCTGATCTGCATCAATCACATTATGAACTTGAGGCAAGTCCAAATCTTCAACATGGAGTGGTTCAGGAATTTTTTCAGTGACATAGATCTGAGGCAGCTCCGTATCTTCATTTTTCTTTGCTTCAGTAACCTTAGAAATCTCTTCAGTAATGCCTTCAACCAAGAGTCCTTGCACTGCTTCATCAATCAGATTTTCAATGGTTTGTTCTTCATGGATCTCTTCCTCAAGCTCAAGATGGATCCTAGGGATGAGAGCATCATATTCTTTAGTAAGCTGCTCAATCTCGTTTACTGTCCCATTGTGCCAGCGGAGGAGAAACCTCTCGAAAAAATTTGCCACTGAGTCTATGGATTTATCCAACATACCACAGAACCAGGTCATTGCATCCTTTTCCAAAGTTATGGCAAAAACAATCATAATATCATCCTCATGACGAACATTAAAATCAACCACCAGCTTGCAGAAAGAGGCAATATGATGGGTGGCTGAAACACCATTATTTCCATAAAATTCGGGAAGAATGTCATGCACCTCCTCAGGGTCGTAGCATTGATTAGGAAATCCATGGACTTTTGAGAAATCCAGTGGGTTGTAAGCATCCTGCCAAATATCCTACAGTTCTTCCATAAATCAAACAATGAGGTACTTAATTTGAAAAAACGTGTTTAATCATACCTCATACCAAACTTGTGGAGTCTCCAAGGTGAGCTTGAAAGCCTTTTGATGAGTGCGCTCACCTCTACACCCAATCGGATCTTCAAATCTGCAAAAGGACAAGGGCTCTGTCCCTTCGTGGAGTCACCATGTGAGAGGAAGAATCTGCGATGATATCTCCCACAAATGTCAATGAAGCGTAGTCTTCAAAATTCGGGAACTGGACTTTGTCCCCGGCAACGGCGCCAAAATGTTGTCACCCGAAACTGGCACGCGAGTGCCGAAAGCCCAAACTGCGGGCTCGCCGGCCTGGCGACAATTCTCGAGAAAGAGGCCAATGTCACCACACCCCTCTCTCCTCGCTTCAGGTTGGCTCTTCTCCAGCTCTAGGGGGTTTCCCTAAGTTAGGATCGCTAAGGCAGGTGCGGCTGAGGGCAAGGTGATATGAAGAGGCTGCCTTAGTGAAACACGGGTAGCAAAAAGGAAGATGAGTCGGATTGATGGGCAAGAAGGGAAAGGAGGATCAGTCTTCGAGGGAAGGCCAGTGCCAGTACCAGAAGGGTAAATGGAGTCAGAAGGGGACTCAGAAAGGCTTTGCGTTTCGCAAAAGGGAGACTAAGTTGGTCCGTTCCATAATCACAGGCCAGAAGAATGGAAGTATAACTGACTACTTTCCATTACTCCCAGACCTCCAAGAATCTAACGGCGACAAGCAACTTGGCAGCTGCAAATGCTTGCCCAACGTGCTAGATTGTTAGCCCTCTATGCTGGCTTGGTTTATAACTTATGAAAACACAGAACTACGACTGAGAAGCCCAAAATATCCAAAAACTCAACATGATTTTTTCTTTATTAACTCTGGGGAAAAATCCTCCAGCCAAAAATTCCATTTTACAAAAGAATGAGCCGTGCTCTTTATAGACCCAAAATAATAAAATAATATGAGAAAAAAAACATGGAAAAAGATCCACTTTTCTCTCGATCAAATCCTAAACTAAAGACTAGTAACTAAAGTAAATTTATCACTTTAGCCACTAAAAAGATACTTTATTAAAATGAACTGAAACTTTAGGCTATCCTAAAGATCTCCACTTAAATGCCTGACTTAGAGTTTCCACCATGAATTGGTTCTCCCAAAGATACCACTCAGTTGCCAATCCCCAAAAGTCGGTTGCTAATCAATAGTTCCATGATCCCGTGAATAAAACTCTGGGCATATAGCTAACGTGCACTAGGCTGCACAGACTCTCCACGTATTGATTTACCGCCATATCACTGCACTCTGTATTCGTGTAACTGGCTGCCACAAAAACGCCGATTGCTCTGCCATCCGTGGTCGATTATCTCTGCATCCACTGCCAATTAATGTTTCTCCACACAAATACACTATCGGCTGCCTTCGATGCATAGCTGTTGAAAGACTGATACGGTGAATCTTCCCCCGCCAACGACTGCCGATGAAGAAAGGAACTTGGGTTCACCGGTGGCGCGGCTAGCTGAAGCGGATGTTCACGCTAGAGTGAAACTGCACACTATTCTCAAGCTGCGTCCTATGATTGACGATTATACCGCCGAACGGCTACCTCACGGAAAGCTTTACCTCGTGGGACTCTGTTGTATAACAAGTTTCCCAAGGCAAAGCGGAAAATAACCCTACGACTTGGCTGTTAGTCGTGGAACTCCATTGGTAACAAAGGGGACATTTGGCGGATTGAAACTCTGATGCAAAGAGATGTTCATCTGACAGGCTCCGCCATACGAAAAGACTAGATTGGCCGCTATCTCGAACTAGCACTTTGGTGGATGCGAATAATAGACTCCATGTCAATTTCCACCATCTTTAATATCAACGCCGATTTCCACACCTTACGATCCAATCCATGCCGATCTTAACTCTTGTGCCTGCTCAGTGTGATTCGCAGCCATAAAGAAAACAGAGCATCACTCTGTGACGTGTAGTGGTAGCTCCAGAAATTTACGATTTGGTTGTCGCATTACAAAGAAAGAAAGAAAAAATGCGAGCTTCAACAGGTGGTCACGGTGATACTATCCGGCAGCTGACTGACAGTGACTAAATTACACAGCGTGAGTTTTCTCCTGGAGTTGTTGCCAATTTCTGGTGTGGTGATTGCCCGTGATCTTTGATTTAAACCTCCATTTACGTGCTCTTCCGGTGGCTAGTGGAAACGTGGGTGAACACAAATTAAGGGCTGCAGCGTGGATTGCTCCACGAATATGTGATCCGCACCCTCGGCTGCTAGCGAAACAAGCTCCATTTTGGATTACCCAATGCACTGCATATGTTTTAGAGATGGATATCATACTATCTCTGTATTCAGAGTTTAGTTCTCTTTTCTACATTTATCCGAGATTATATCAGTGAGATTAAGCTCTTCGGGCTCTTCTGAATCACCATTTCCTTTACTGAAATCAGCAGCTGTGTAAGTCTTGATTCCTGGCCCATGTCCCATAGTATCGATTCCTTTCCCTCATTGTGCTCCTTTGACCTCCCTCTGGTGATCTGTCAGAGGATGCAATTTCCTTTCTACAGATAATGGAACTGAGACATAATCTATATCTTGGCTGTCATCTATGAACTTCAGCTTCTTCCTTCGTTTAAAAAGGTTTACATTTTGGTTCATTACATTATTCTCTTTCACAACTGTTTCTAACCTCTTGTAAGCTGCTTGAGGGAACTTCACCTGTCTCCGTAGAATAAGAATGCTGTATCCTCTAGCATCTTCTAATATTTTGAGAGTCAACAAGGACATTGAATGATGGTCCAACTGATGTTACCTTGTTTGGCAGTGCCCCAGTTTGCAAAAGCAGAGCATGTCCTATTGATATCAATCTTCTCTGAGATATTTGGAGATAATTCATTTGCTGGCTCCAAAACATTTCCATTTGGACACTGTGGAGAACAAGATATATTGAATCCAGGCAGAGTAATTTTCACTTTCTGTGGCAAACTGCTAAGAACTGGAAGTAGTGATGCTGGGTAAAATAACAAAGAAGTTTTTCCATATGTGGCCTTCCAAAATGCAATAGTGCGATTGGCTATTGGAAAATAAATATGCTCAAATGCTGGCACTAGTAAAGGTTCCTGGAGGCTAAGAAACTTCGAATCAAATATTATGGGTGGTCGACTCTTATGCAAGCAATTGAGCAATTGATTCCAAACCTTCGCAAGTTGGAAAACTAGACTTCCTTCCTCGGAAATTCTCTCAAAAATTGAGCAAGCACAAAGCCACTTAGATAAAGGGTTAGAGAGTTTCTTGAACCCATAACACAGTTCCAATCAGCATTTATAGCTTGCTCCAGAATAGAGTGCCTACTGCCCTGAAGGTATGCACTCTGGTGCTGAAGAAACGCTGTTTTAACACCCCTCAAACCTGCTGTACAGAATCTAGCTTTCTTAGTAATTGTTGTTTGATGCTGGAGATAAATGCCAGCCACTTTCTTAGGCTGAAACTGACAGTTGGGCACACCTGGGAGCTTTGCTTTTGTCCATTTTGCGGGTCTGCATGTATAGAAACACCTAAAACTGCTCCTTGGGTTGACTGACCATGAGATGAGTAACTAAAACCAGGCTTACTATTATAAGCCCAACCAATTTTCCACTGAAGATCCCCCATCATATCGCGGTACTGAATGCTGCGTTTCACGGCAACGTCACTGTACTGTTGTTTTGAATTGGCAATTGCATCCTCAACCAGCGATGATCTTCCATTGCTGCTTTGTGAACATTTATGTCAACATGGTGGCAACAAAGAGCCTTGTCAAAAAAGGGAGATAACACATCGAAGAAAACAAATCAATGAAGTGCAATTCAAAACAACAAGTCTCAGCTATTAGTAAGAAGATGATATGGCGTCCTTTGATGAAACATGGATGCACAATTGATATGCTCCATTGGATTTCTCAAATATTCTGGGATATCAAAATTTTCCAAATGAACCTGGGTAGATAAAGTCCATCCCTATATTTCATGAACATGGAGATATAGTTGTAGAGCATATTATGAAATTCAAAGAATTTCTTGTGGCATGGGATCCAGGGATATTATGGATGAGGATCTCAGAATGAAGAGATTTGTGAACTCTTGATTTGCAGAATAATAAGGGTGTGGGAGATTGGTATGATGAGCTTCCTCCTAAGGGGATACCTTCACTCTTGTAATTGGTCAAGGCATTCAGGAAATACTGGGTCCTAATGTTGATGAAGAAATTATTGAGGCCATGATCTCCGTCTCCCAAAAGGTGCATGTTGAAGAAAGCATTGAAGCCATTTTTGCTCCTCTTGATTTGTTGAGCACTTTGGATGAGTTACCAGAAACGTTTACGAAAGGATTTTGTGATCATGATGATGATTCCTTGGACTATGTGAAAGAGTTTCTAGAAAATGCTCTAGATTTCAGTATTTAGAAAGATAAAGATGTCTATATGAAGTTATTTGTGCTGCATTTGCAAGAAGAGGCCCTTGCTTGGTTTATAGGCTTGGGAGAAGGTATAATATCCTATTTTTGTGGAATTGATAGAGGTATTTTGCAACTATTGGTGCCAAAAAAAACGCAAGAGATAGATGTGCTAGGACTCTTATACAATCTAAGGGGTAACATCTGGCTCCAATTGTGGGATGTGTGCTTGATATTCGGAAAGCATATGAGAACACCAGAATCTATGGTCTATGATCTGCACATCCAACAAAGACTTCAATAGTACCATGATGCGTAATGAAACCAATATGTAATGTTAGAGAAATGAACTAGCTACCAAATCGAAATGAAACAAATAATAAAACCAAAATTGAAACTAATCTAATGCAGAAATGGAAAACCTAATATAGTTTACGTGGATGCCCCTTGGGCATTAGATATTACCTTTGAAGAACAACTTCAGACTCATTCTTTCACGGGAAGTGGAGGTTTCTCTCCATCCAATTTGGCAAGGTAAAAGGAATTCAGGCCAGCTGCATTGTCAACATTATAAAGATCTAAACATAAACTATCAAACTTACCATGCTTACTTTGTTTTTCCTTTATTTTATACCAGATTAGGACATGGTTTCCTTGTTTGGAATGATCTATCTCAGGATCCTTTGTTGAAAGTGCCTTTGACCTGTTATAACATATATTGTAGCTGGGCTACCATGATGCAACATTTAGATTTTCTCTTTTCCTCTGAGCCAAACTTATTGATGGGGATACAACATGGATCATTTTTGCAGCATAAGCCATTTAGAGCCTTTGTTTAGTAGCAGATATTGGGTATTTCCTAGCCAGGAGTGAGATCTCCTTGTCCTTTGAGATGACTTCAATGGTGACCTAGTCATTTGAGCAGAGTAGCAGATATGGAACACAATTTACAGATGGGCATATCAGATAGAGACAGGTATAAAGTGAGATTAGGTATATGGATCTTTGGTAGGATTTTTCTCTCTGATGTATACTAACACCTTGGACTTGTTGTGCTATGATGATTATGGTGACCTATGCTTATATTATATTGATGCTTAAACTTGTGTTGAGAATGATCAAAGAATCTGATGTAGAAGACTATTGCTTATGCCATGCTTTACACAACTTTTAAACCTTAGTGTTATATTGGTTCCATGTATCACTTGTCCCCATCCATCGTGTTCATCCATAATTGATTTTCCTCCCATGACTTATGATTGAATGAGACCTAAGAGATTGAAGATCATCTTCCCCTCTTTGACCCCTATGCATGATGGATCCCATGTTGTTTTGTGTCTCAGCTCTGAGTTGTGCAACAAAACTTGCCAAAGCCTTGATCCTTCTAGGCCAGGAGGACCCGTTGGTGTTGGTTCCTGAGCTTAGGCGAGTTGGGTTTTGAAGCCTTGACCTCTCTGGTTGGCTGCCCCCGATGTTTGGTCTTGACTGTGGATATTCCCCCCTAGTTGTCCGAAGAGTGTCAGCTAAAACTGGAAGCAATATGTCTACCATCATTACATACATTATGTGTTACATGCTATATACTGAGAAATGAAAGTACTCAAATAAAGTTTCAAACTATGTCTTTAGACACAACTCAAAAAGGGCTATGAAGTGAAATTGTGAAAGGCCCAAATAAAGCAGTGGATAAATAAATGATAAATCTAAATACTGTTGGCCATCTTATTGAAATGTAATGATTAATTCCTTACGGAGCCTGCGGGTTGTGATGTGAGATGGAGTAAGAGACAACTATTTCTAAGTGTCCCCTAGGATCTCTACACTACAGTTTCTTGTGTACTCAACGCAAGGGTCCTAGAAAATATCCTCACAGAGCATGATTGTTAGCTTGGATGTGAGTTGTAGACATTATGTTAAAGTTGAATGGACTCCTTTTTAGATGAACTCATCCACTTGTGAGACACCACCATTCCCTATTGTTTATCTGTCATGTATATGTCATTGTGGTTGTTTGTATTTGTCATCATTCAGAGAGATCATATGGTCAAAATCAACTATAAGTCATTTCCATTTTACCTTAGTCTTGTTTTCCACCTTCACCCAACACTAGCAAATTGTTTAAACTTTGTAAGTATGGCATATACAAGAGACTTCCAGAGGATTCAATGATTTTTTAAAGACACAGGTATATCTTACTGGTTATTATTATTATTATTGTCACCATGATTGAATTGCATAATTTAAGTGAGTTTTAATATAAATCTTGGAGCAATTATTACCTCGGATGCATGCAGGTTCAGCTTAGTTCAGCATCTCACCTTCAGTTTGGGTATTTTGACCTGGTCAACTCAGCTGACCAAGTCAAACACGATTCCCAAGGCAGTGGCTAAAATTTTGACAGTGTTTATATTTGCTCCAGACATGCCTAGGACCAATACTGCAGTTTCAGTTTTCATATTTTGGCCCCATATTTCATGATCAGTGATTATTATCACTTTATTATTGGTTAGATTATATTTTATTATAGATTGCGGTTATTATGGTTCTCCTAGGGCTCCACAGTGCTCCAGGGGGTATGAGTAGTCATTGGTACCATTCTACTATGTCTCCAGACACTTCTGTGCATTTAGTTTTCCCCATTTCTCATTCTGAATGAAGTTATAATGATTTTTATGATTTTTAGAGGATGTACCACCAAAAAAATGAACTAGGAAATCACTGAAGAAATTGATTTGGCTTGTGTGGTCAAGGAAATGGCAAGGTAATTTCTCTAGATGATTTATTATGGCTCTCCGGACACTTCTACACCAGTTTCATCCATTTTCATGCTCCAAATTATTATTTTGGCTCTCTTAGGGAGGACGTACCCCATGGGGCGAAATTGGTCAAAATTGCCAAAATAAAAGTGTGTAAATCAAGTTGTATCTTTAGAAATATGTATGGGGGGGCCCCCTAATGACCCCCCCATGTCCCCTAAGTGTCAAACTTACAAAAATAATGATTTATCATGTTGTAAAAATGGGCTTTATGAGGTAATTCGCCTCCCTCCTGAGGTAATAAAGTGGTCCAATAATATTCTGCTCTCAAAATCTTATGTGTTGTTGTCTTGGGCATATATTGTCCTCCACTTACTCCTTCATGAGTTTCTTGGCTTCTTTGTTATTAATGCATCTAAGTATCAAGCCATCCAGGTTTCTCCAACCTAGACCATTTTGTATGAAGCAATACTTTGAAGCTTTCAACCTTATTGCTGTTCTTTTGTCCTCAACCAAATGACTTGGACAAGTGATATTCTTAACATAATAAATGATGTCCGCATACCACTCATGGTCTTCTAATAGTTCTATGATTGCGGGGTACATTGGTGATTCATTTAGTGCATTCTTTCCCAATGCCTTCTCATTTTTTTTTGCCATCATTTGTACTAGGCCTTGACCCTTAATCAACTATGTTCACTTAATTTCTCAGTCATACTCTTATATCTTTGATACCCATTTTCCTCTAACTCCCAGGTAGTCTAATTGAGATAATATATCCTTCATTGCTGGGTGAGGAACCTATGTAGTTATCTTTGAACAACCCACATAAGCTCAAAAATGTTTCAAAGACTTAACAAGAGCATAAACTTGCTTTTCCATAATTGCATACTTTAACTCTGCATCTTGCAATGATTTGCTCATGAATGCAATGGGTTGTTCACTCCCTTCGTCATTTTTCTGTAAGAAGACCCATGCAAGAGTGTCTTAAAAAATGAATAATATGAAGTTTGGACTAATCAAAACAGGAGATCTACTGATGGAATCCTTAATCTATCCAAATGCTTTTCTTCCTTCTTCACACCGCTTAAACTCGACATCTTTCTTCAATATTTTTTAAATTGGCGTAGTTATCTCTATGAAGTTTGGAATGAACCTTTGGATAAAGTTGATCTTTCCAAAGAATGATTGAAATAATTTCTTATTGATTGGGAGATGAATCTCTTTGGTATCTTCTATTCTTTCTAGGTCAATCTTAAATCCTTCCTTAGAGACCTTGTGAACCAAAAGTTTTCCTTCATCTACACCAAAGATTGATTTCTTGGGGTTCAAGGATATTACATATTTCCTACATCTTTCAAACACTTGTCTTAAATGCTTCACATTATGATTTCTATCCTTGGAGTACACAATCAAATCATCTTGGTATATCTCAATGATTTTTCCAGTTAAGTCCTTAAGGGAAAATCTATGGCTCTTTGAAATGTTGCACTGACATTTAATAATACAAATGGAACTGTTAGATATTGATAAGTGCCCCATGGTGCTGTGAAAGTTTTGTGTTGATATTCTTTGTTTACTAATATTTGGTTATATTTCTAGAAACCATCTAACATATACATTATTCTTGATCCCCTGATCCTTTGTAACAAATTTTCCATGTTAGGGAGAGGATAATTCTCTTTCTTGCATGATACATTCAGGTTTCTGAAATCAACACATAATCTTATTTCATCATTATTCATTCTCACAACTACCAAGTTGGACAACCATGTTGAATACCTTTTTGGAGCAATGATTGTAGCATGCAACATCTTTCTGAACCAAGGGACGCAATTTCAGATTGATCTTCCTTAACTTTTGTCTAAAAGGATTTTCTTCCTCTTGAAAAGGGATGGTGTGTTGAATGACATCTCCTTTATAAGCTTTAAGCTCATCATAAGTGAAAGAAAACACATCCCTATATTCCCTTATAAAATTTTCGATATCTCTTCTTTCTTGGGGAGATGTCCCTTTACCAATCTTTATATTCCTTGGGCTTTCCTTAGGTCCAATATGTACCTCTATGTAGTCCCCGGGCTTAACTATTTCATTCTTTAGCTTATACTTATCATTCTTATAAAAATTTCTTTCCGAGGAGGAAAGAGACGTGTGAAAGGGGTTATTATTTGGGATTGACCCTTCAGGATACTCTTCCTCCCTCAACACGCCAATCTATATCAATATCAGCAAACTCCTTTACATGTTTGGTAAATCTTATGATTTGCTTATCGTTAGACTTTCCAAGGCTCGATGTTATCTAGCATAGAAGGTCTAAAAATTATTTCTAACTTCCTTCCATGCTTCAACTCTTCACAAGGAAGTAAAGTTGAGGCTGAAACAACTAGCATATCAGCTTGTTGATTCTCATCTCTAGGAATTCCATCTAAATATAGAGAATAAAATAATTCCATCATATCCCAAACAACATTTCTATACTTCTTTAATATTTCATTCTTGCAAGCAAACCTACTTTTGACTTGCAGAATTATTAGATTGGAGTGGCCTTTAATTTTTAACATTTTAATCCCCTTATCTTTAGCGATTTCTAGGCCTAAGAGCAATGCCTCATATTCAACCACACTATTTGTTGCATCAAACTCTAACCGGAAGGCATAGTTGAACACTTCACCTTTTGGAGATGTTAACACAATCCCAACACCAGTTCCTGATCTAGAATGACCCCCATCAAAATTCATCTTCCATATGTCAATAGCTTCTTCTTTATGGCACTCCTTCTTAATAGGCGCCTCAAAATTTTTCATTATGGCATAATTACCTATCTCTTCTTCGATGAACATTGGTCATTCATAGGTTCAGATGGATCCTCTACATGATATCTCTTCATTTTCTCTCTACGCAAGATTACAAATGTGTTATCGCAAATAGGAATGCTTGCATAAGATTCCATATGAATACTTCCTCCTAGACTTGCTACCCATTTCCTTGATAGGAGCATGCCCCATTGATCAGGAACATTTATTCCTACAGCATCCATTAGAACCGATATATCAAGATGAGCAGCTAGCCGAACCTTGAGATTCTTGATAAGGCATAGCAATTTAACTTCTCTTGAATTCATTGCACATACATTGGCATAAGGCCTTGTTGTTTTCAATCCTAGCTGGTTCATCACTTTCCAAGTCATTACATTCATTGATGCCCCATAATCCAACATACAATTATGTAGAAGTAAGTAATTTATCATCAAAGTAATGAAGAGTGGTTGGTGAGTTCCATTTCCTTTATCCATTACTTTTAATTATACTGGAATATCTTGACTATATTCTTTAAGAATTTCTTTGATCTTCTCCTTAGAACTTTTAACAAACTTAAGTAACTTTTTCCTTTGTGAAGGTATCTTGATGATCTCAGATATAGGGACAAGCATCTTTGCATTGGAAATCCATCCACCGAAGTCAATATTCAAATCATCAGCCGACTTTGGGGGAGCAATTCTTGGATGAGAGTTCTTAGAAGTCAATCTATCATGAGTATTTTGGAAATTTGGACATTTTCATTTCCTCCTTTGATATGTTAAATTTTAATCCTGTATCCTTCATCATTTGCAACACTTGTTGGCGAGTGGGTTTCTCACCTTATAATCTTGTGATTTTATCTACTCCCATACTCTTCTCTTGAGACATTTGGTCTTGCTTGAGGGAGTAGGTATTGCCAATAGTGTTGATGCTATTATGAAATCCATCAAAATTATTATCCTCGTCTTCAGTGGTTCCTTTCTCATACACTTGTCTAATGTACGGGCACCCCTTTTTGTCATGGAACTCATTACATTTTCTACAGAAATGGGGACCCTCATGTTCAATCACATTAGTTGTCTCCATTTGATTAGGGGATATTTTATTAAGCCTTTGTTGAAACAGGCCCTTATTTCCATTAAAACCTCCATTCCCCCTAGGTGGCATCCTATTTTGTTAATTTCTCTCCACTTGGACAACCTATTATGGATGGCTTGCATTTGCTGAGTGAAATTTAGCTCCATACTCTTAATTGTATCCATTAAAAATTTGGCAAGGTCTTGCATGGAGTCCGTATTATCACTAGTACTTGCTTTAGATTATTGCTAAATCTTTGCTCTTGTGAATCTAGGCAAGTTTGATTTTCCCACAGCTACCACATTCTCATCTATTTTCTTTGCAAAGTTTTGAGCTGGTTTGAGATTTTAGGGATCCTTATCCCTTAATTGATAGTCCATGTCGCCACTAAAAGCTTCGATGTAATGAATGAGGATAGATACTTTGGGAGGCTTGATCTTAGTGGGAAAAATTCTTACTAGTTCACTAAATCTCTTATTAAATTCTTCCAAGGTTTCATTTTCGTTCTTCCTGACTATATTTAGGGCAGCCAATAAGTGTGTATCTTCTTTCCTATCACTCCATTTTTCCATAAACTTATCTTGGAACTCATTCAAATCCTTGATACCACAACTAGGAAATTTTGTAAACAAATCTAAGGCATCATCTTCTAATGATAGGGAAAATAGGTTCATATGCACATCCATATGCTCTCTGCCCCATCTTTTTGCTAAGGTGGTAAATTCCTTGAGGTGAGATTTTGCATTGATGGCATTGTTCACATGGAAAGATGGAAGCTTTTCAAGAGTCTTTTTTGGAATGTCATCAGGATAACCATCAATGGCTGAAAAATTAAAATGTTTAAGAAAATCATCAACCATGTTTACTTGAGTTAAATCTTGAAATAGGTTTCTTATATCAATGATTGATTCTAATCCCAAGTTATCAAGAACTCTCCTTTAATTAGCCCTATTTAATCTTCTTATGTGTACTTGCTCAGGCTTAGGGATTAATTGAACAACTTCTTGTATAATATCTTCTAGGATTATTTTTATGTGGAGTTGTCGAATGAACTCAATAGATTTTAATTACTATGCAAGTCCAGCAATATTCTCAAGAGAGAAATTATCTTTTAACTCTTAGATCTACCTACGTAACAAAAGAGCTTGTCTTGGGCAATTGTGCCAAAAATGTTACCACCCAATTTGTACATAAGTGGAAAAGATCCCAACCCACTAGCACAACCTAGGTGGCAACAAAGGTTGCTCGTCACTGTCACTTCAACTCACAACCTCTCACTTCAGGCTTTGTTTTTAAACCTAATCCTATGGGGGTATCCCTACTAGATTGATTATTTGTCTAAGCCTAGATGGATTAAAGTTAATCTAGACTATCTCTAAGCAAAATATACATTGTAGATTTACTTTATGCACTTAGAAAGAAGCTTAAACAACAAATGAGATAGTCCCTAACAATATATGCTCAAGCTTAGCTAATTGAATTTACTTCGAGTATTCAATGACATTATTAAATTCAATAACAATAAAAGAAGATAATGCACCAAAATCCACAATAATAACATTTTGCAATGTTGGACTAGCAATGTCTTACTTATTTCACTAGATCAACTAGATCTTATCAATTAAGCACCAACCATTGACTTAGAAAAAGACAACAATAACCACGTGTTAGATGAATCTAAATGCCAAGACACAATTAACACTTAGATTATTAGTTATTAGTGATTAAAGATCAAAGGGCTTAGTGGTTAGAACCACTGGAAATTTTCTCCTTGTGTTTATGATTAATTTTCTTAGGTGTGGCAAGAAAGAAACTCAATTCAGGAAATTACTAGAAATAGTAAAAATTGCGAAAAATTCCAGAATTGTAGCAGCTAGGAAGAATACTAAAAATAACACTTTTACTTATTAAATTCTCCCAACTAACTGCTAAAAATTAAAGTTATATGTTGCTAGAAATTGTAGAAAATTGTGGCAAAGTATTTTTGTCTAATTTTGCAATAAAACAGTGAAATTTTCCAGAATACCAAGTCTAAAAATTTTCCTATTTTTTAGGATATTTCGTAATTCCAGTAAATACCTCAACAAAATTTGGAAATAATGTCTATCCATGAGATAAATACCCAATCTCTCAATCTAAATGATTTTCAATGAAAGAAATTTTTTATTTTATTTTATTAGAAATTTTTATGGAAGTTTTTCTATGGAAAATAAATTTGGAAATTTAGGGTAAACAATAGCATCAAATTCCAAAATTTTATTTATGGCTAATTTTTTCAAATAAAATTTATCTAGGATATTCCTATGAACCGTTAACTATTTTCTGAATTTTATGATTTTTCTATGGATGGAAAATTCATAAAATTAAAAGATCTACACAAGATATTCAAATTTAACCAATAGATCTAGGTGAAATCCAAAATATTTTAGGGTTTTTCTTTTAGGGTTAGTTTCCACCAATTAAAACAAGAAAAGTAAAGTGATTTGTTTTTTATTTTATGGATGGTTGTAAGAGAAAAGGAGAGACAAGTGCCTTACCTTTTTTGGGGGGCTAATGGAGTCAACAAAGAATTTCTCCAATGGACTTGTTCCACAAAGATTGCCTAGTAAGAGAAAGTGCTCAAGGCTTCCAACTCTTCATAGATGTATTAGAAGCTACAATCATGCAAAATCACAAAGGGAGGATGGGATCCTCCTCTACTTCTTACTTGAGTGAAACCCTAAACAAGAAGGGATTAGATTTGGAAAAATCTTAACAAGGATTAGTACGAAAAAAAACTTCCCTCTATGCAAAAAAATCAATTGAATGTATACTAAACTCTTACCATAGATCCAATCCCTTTGGACAATATTGCCCTTAAAGAAGCTCAAGAGAAATAGAACACAATGCTAGCATAATATTATCTCCAATAAAAGAACCATGCACAAGAAAAATACCATCTCCAACTCCAATGAGAAGCTCCAAGTTATAACCTCCAAGGCATTTTTTTTAATATAGAAATAATTGCTTTGTACAAAGATAGCTTTCTTGTAGGACCAACAACCAACAAATGAAATGAGAGGAGAGATTTACTTTTATAGCTTAAGAAGCTCAACCTTTGCTCATTAAAATATTAATTCTTTGCTTCTAGAAGGCTCAAAATCCTAACCAAAAGATTAAAAAACCTAACAAATCCCTTTTGACATGAGAAATAATAATAAAATGTTAGTGGTTGAGAATGATAAAAGGAAGGGACAATAGGCAAAATGAGGGCAAATGACTTGCTTAAGAAGGGAAGAATGGTCCAAATCAAGGGGATGATTTGGGTTTGAGGGAGTATTCTTACCCTCTTTTGACATGTGTGGTCCTTGTTGACCACCTAACCAACTAGGTGGGAAACCATGTACCATGTACCTTGAAGACGAGAAAGATGTACTTGACAAAGTTATTCAATCGAGGCAATTTTTCCTCTTTCTCTTCTTATATTTTCTCCATGATATTTTCGTACCCCTACGAGGGATTTTATAATGATATGCCAGCATGAGGGTCCAATTTTTGTAAAACTTAGTTGCCTAAGACTTTACCATTAGGGAAGTCCTTTCATCGAGTGTTTTTCCCTTGGATAATTAAAATTCATTTTTAGTGATTTTAATTATCTGAGTTTTTTACTCAAAAAATCCTCCAAAGTGGTGAAATGCGTTCTAATGATCGAGTCCATGGGGTGATTAAGGTCTAGGAATGTTGTAAATTATCATGCTAGATATTATCCAGAGTCTTGCGGAATTTCATTAAGTTTTGCTTAGGATTTTTTAATTTTTGGTGATTAAAAAATGCCCCTCAACATAAAAAACTTGTAATGTAAAGAGGGTTAAGTGGCACTTAATGCCCATAAATAGGGGTATGGGTATTCAAAATAAATGGGATGAGAACCCCGACAGCCTTGAACCAAGTTTGAAATCATTTGGACGAGTTTTGCTAAGGATTTTGGCATGTTTTCCTAGGTCAGTCCAAAACACCAGAAAAAATGGCCATTAATTAGAATGACAAAATTTTGTAAAGTGATTAAAGTCACTTGGGGAGGGGAAATTAAGTTTTCAAATGTTATATTATGTTCCTAAGGTGAATTTAGAGGCAAAAAGGCCCCTCCCATGCAAGTGTTTCTTAAGTTTGAAGTTTCCTTCTCTAGGAAGTGTGCCCCCCCAATCCATGGCCCCATCCCTCACTCATGTGACAAGTGGGAAACATGAAAATGGTGCCTTCCTTCTCGCTTTTCCTATTTAAGGAGGCCTCCCCTCCTCATTTGGGTTACAATCCCTCATGCTCTTGCTTCTATTATTCTCCCATTTTGGCCCATTGTAATTTACAGCCATTTGGCTTTGTGAATAAAATTCTTTGGAGGAAATCTTGTGTCTTTGCTGCTCTATGGTGATTTGCTTCCATGATCAATGGCTGCTCAAGTTTGGGGAGGCCAAAGAAGCAAACTTCTTTGCTTTGGTGAGATTTGTGGTATTTTTTCCATAGATTTTGTGAGTTTTCATTTTTGTATTTAAGAACTTCATATTTTTATGGGTTGAAGTTTATGATTTTTTGGCTCATCAAATGAATCTCACCTTCTTTTTAGTTGTGTAGCAAATATTTCTCAAGTTGAAGGTTGCTTGAATTGGAGAGTGGAATTCCTCGGTTGGATGCCCCACTTCTGCAAACTTTGAAGAGCAAAAAGCATATTTCTTTATTTCTAATTTAAATTTCTGCATATTTATTTTATCATATTCACATTTTAAATCTTGTTTAACTACTTGCAATCTCGAATCCTTTGAAGCTAATTACTTGATAAAATTTGTAGAAATTTTGTACATATTTTTTCACTAACACTCATAGTGCTCCAAAGTGATTTTGGGCATTTTTACCACTATTTTGCTTGTTGGTTTTTAGCAGGTTTGTGACAGAACAAGGCGAAACTCTGCCGAATTTTAGTCACAAAAGGGTGCAAAGGCTACCCAAAAGGAAGGACTTCAAAGTTCATAGCTCAAAGGGGTCAAATATCTTCTCTTTCTCTCATTTCCTAAATTCTCAAGTGTTGAAATTTCATCATTTGTAACAAGTTCAAGAGAGTCTCTTGAACTTGATTCCTCTTTTATTTCCAGAGTATTTGAGTTTCTTTTCATTTTGAGCCATCCCTTGTATGCAAAGGAAGTTGGGCTTGCCCACCCTTGCATTGCAAATGAAGAGAGGCTAGATTTAGTTACTTAGTTGTATTTCAGTATTTCATTTACTTTCATTGCTTGCCCCATTTCTTCATTAGAAAGAAAGTTGTGTGGCTAGGTTGAAATTTTTTTTTCTTAAAGTTTTGCCATCCATTGCTAGCAAAGGAAGTTGGGCTTGTCCACCCTTGCATAGCAATCGAAGAAGGGCTAGAATAATTTTGTTTTCATTTTTGAAAGTTCATTTTTGCCCCACCCTTTCCATTCAGAAAGTGGGTTGTGAGACTAGTGTTAGTTTGTTATTTTGCTTCAATTTATACTTTTGTGCCCACCCCTTGCAAGTGAGTTGGATTTGCCATCCTTGCAATATCGTGTTGTCTAGTATAGTTAAATCTCTTTAAAGTTCTTTATTCTTTGTTTCAATATTGAATAAACTTTGCCCCAATCTTTGCCCCATATTCACTCCCCTTGTCGGTTGGCCCAACCCTGGGTGATAAGAAAGGGCAAAGATTTGTGTTGGCTATAATAATAGGCATTCAACATCTATCTTTAAAGAATTGAGAAAAGAAAGGTTGACACGTGGAGCTAGAGGGGTAGAGGCTGTTGGGAGGCTCATGGCACGTATTGTCCTCCTGTTGAGCGCTAGACAATCTTTGGGAATGACTTGTGGAGCTAGAAGGGAACATTGTATTCTCTTGTTGAGCACCCAACAATCTCTCTCAAATCGAAAGAGATAAGTGTTTGGGGTAGACACATTAGCTAGGTAGTGCATTTCATTTTTCAAACATTAATCCCCTAAGCTAAAATGAGACTTAAAATGAAATAAAATTTACATAACCACTTACAAAACATTACTCTCTTGTTTCATTCTCAATTTTGCTTTCAAAGCATTTTCATTTCAAGTTATTTACATTTTCAGAGCAAGTTACATTTTATGGTTACATTTTATTTAGTGCAAGTTGAGCTATGTTAATGAGCAATTTGTTTCATTGAATGTTCTAAAGATTTGGGATTCATTTCATTACAAGTTCTTAGTCTATCTATTGTTTTATTTTGACAAGCATTGATTATTGACTCCAAAACCCAATAGTTGAGGCACTGGAATTATGAGATTAATTTGTTACATTCTTTAACTTTGTATTGATCATTTGCAAAGGGCCTGCCTATCATTGAAAATTCATTAGAGGAAATTTCAACTCAAAATGGGCCTCCTAAGGAAAAATAATAAAATAATAAAATAATATTTATTAATTTTGGAGGAAGAAAATAAAAAACTACTTTTTTGTTCGTATTTTCGACATATCTCCCTGTGTTTTTATTCAAATTTCGATCGGGAGAGCTCGTTGGATGCGGAACATCCAACGAGTACCCACTCAACATACTTTTGAGGGGCCTCGCTACCCCAAAAACAAGAAATACCTGAAAAACGTGATGATGATGCGGAATTAAATTCCGCATCCAACAAGTACCCATTCGGCATACTTTTGAGGGGCCTCGCTACCCCAAAAACAAGAAATACCTGAAAAAACGTGATGATGATGTCGGAATTTAATTCTGCATTCAACGAGCTCTCCCGATCGAAATTTGAGTAAAATCACAGGGATATATGTTGAAAATACGAACAAAAAAAGTAGTTTTGTTTATGATACCTATATTCAAATTTATATTAAAAATTTGTTTAAGAGGTGCTCCCTTTTTGAATTTTAAAGCATTTTGATTGGCTAATACATGATGACATGGAATTTGTATTATTTTTGGAATGCCCATTTTAAATTGAAATTTCCTCTAATGGTTCCATCTTTGCATGATTGCATGTCATTGAACTTAAGTGAACATTAATAAATTTTAACTCCTAATTAAAACCTTTAAGAAACTTAGTAAGTAGGGACTACCCCCCTTGACCTTTGGGAGTTGGGTCTAAATGGAGAAATTAGGAATCCAGGTGACAGTGGGTTCTAAACTCATAGTTTCCCTCAAGAACACACCTAGCGGTTGGGAGACTTTTCTGCGGAGAAGTGTGTTTTAGGAGGCAACATGCCTAGGAGGGATTCTAATGCCTCCAACTCACTCCCAAAAGGTAGGAGGGAGTCGCATCAAGGTCAATCAAGGTCCAACTTCAAATTAAAACAAGGAGAAGAGGCACATGTGTGAGGAGAAAGAGAGGATGGTTCGCACCTGTGAGGAAAAGAGAGACGATTTGACACTTAGATGGGGTCGTTTGGGAAGTTAGGGGTATATGCAAGTTTAGGATGGTTAGAGGATTAGGATAAACACAACAAAGATGGGGGCGATAGACTAGGAGGGTAGATTAGGAGGGTGCATTGGGATGCGTGAGATTTGCATGAAAATATGATGAGTGTCTCACATTTGAAGGGGGAACTTTAAATTATAAAGTTAATGATTAATTATAACATTTAACTTAAAGTTAGACTTAGGGTAGCCATGACTTAACCTTTTAATGTGTTTTTTAACTACTAGGACATTAGAATTATAATATAACAATGTGCAAGAGGGACTCCTAAGACTCTAGACTCAACTTTAACATTACATAAATGTCCATGGTGACAATATACATGAGATGTTTACATTATATTGACCCATAGGGCTTAGGTGCTCTAATGTATGACGAATTGCACCTAGGAAATGTCTTTGGTTTGGAAATATTGAAAAAACCTTGGATTATTTACAAACGTGAAGATGTGAATGATCCTGGGCAAACAAAACAATCAAGAGACATTCTCTATGTTCAATTATCATATATACAATTAATATGGGATCTGAATATGTGTTATAACTGGCCGTTTACATATACAAATTCATCTCAATTACATCATTACATCATATTATATTACATTACAACCATGGATCACTTGATACAATGATATGGTTTACATGACTGGCTTAGACAACCTATACAATTGACATCATCTAGATCATCTGCATCTTTACCCCTAGATATGTCCTTGTGCAATCTAAGGGGTAACAACACCTATCATAAGCTATGGAGCTTTGTATTTGGAATTTGGATATTGTTGAATAAGTGATGTATTGATAAGAAAGAAATGAATAGCTTAAAAGGAGTCAAGGTAGATTCCTTCCTAGGATGTGCCCATCAACAATGAAACAAAAGAAATATGGGGATAAAGCAATGTTGCAAACATTGTTTTAGGGAATATATTGCTGAGGGTCTGCAAAGAAATTTATTGGCAATTTCGGGGAAAATATCGAAATTAACAGAAAATTTCGGCAAGAAGAAATTTAGACTTGAAGAATTATGAAAATATCGAAAAAAATGGCAACTTGAAAAACGCAAGAGCAGTTGGAAATATTGAGAGAAATTGGAAATATTTGCAAAAAGCACATCAAACAGGGATTTAAGAAGTTGAAGAATGCATGAAACTTTGGTTAACTGTCCAAGAAGTATAACAAACAGAAGCATCCATTGCTTCACATTCCAATGTAATTGGTATTTTGCATGAACAAAGATTTGTGGAAAGAGATAATTGCCTGCATGTGTCTACTTAAATATTTTTCATGATCACATTGATCACCATTTATATGGCTGCCACATGTGAGTGCACATTCTGTTTGAATGCACCCCTTCACATAACAGTTGTCTTGATGCTAAATCTACTTGCAACATATATTTTGTGATTTAGATGCTTTATCATTCTTAAAGAATAACTAACTTCTGGTTTTCCATTCATATCGCTGAGGGTCTGCAAAGAAATTTATAGACAATTTCAGGGAAAATATCGAAATTAACAGAAAATTTCGGCAAGAAGAAATTTAGACTTGAAGAATTATGAAAATATCGAAAAAATTGGCAACTTGAAAAACTCAAGAGCAGTTGGAAATATTGAGAGAAATTGGAAATATTTGCAAAAAGCACATCAAACAGGGATTTAAGAAGTTGAAGAATGCATGAGACTTTGGTTAACTTTCCAAGAAGTACAACAAAGAGAAGCATCCATTGCTTCACATTCCAATGTAATTGGTATTTTGCATGCACAAAGATTTGTAGAAAGAGATAATTGCCCGCATGTGTCTACTTAAACATTTTCACGATCACATTGATCACCATTTATATTGCTGCCACATGTGAGTGCACATTCTGTTTCAATGCACCCCTTCACATAACAGTGGTCTTGATGCTAAATCTACTTGCAACATATATTTTGTGATTTAGATGCTTTATCATTCTTAAAGAATAGCTAACTTATGGTTTTCCATTCATCTGCTAACATTAGTTCAGTAATCATAAGCCTTTTCCTGATCGTGTTGTGTCAAAAATATTCCCCATGAAATTATTTCAGGTGGAGCAATTACACAAAATATTTAAGCTTTGTGGTTCACCATCAGAAGAGTATTGGAAGAAGTCTAAGTTACCACATGCAACCATCTTCAAGCCACAGCAACCTTATAAGCGATGCATTGCAGAGACTTTCAGAGAGTTCCCGCAAACAGCACTGGCCCTGATTGAAACACTTCTCGCTATAGAATCTTCTAGTCGTGGAACAGCAGCTTCAGCTCTTAAGACCGAGGTGAGTATCATGTGGTGCAATGTAAATTAGAACCTACCAAATGAGATACCTAGTCAATGCACTGATTCTTTATATCTTTGCTTTATTCAAATTTGCCAAACCCTATATAATAGGTAGTGAATGGTTCAGCTTGAGCACATTATCCCAATTCTTGAAGCATATTCATTAATAAATTTCAATTAAATAGTGGGGCTGCACAATGCTGGTTAGAATGAAAGAGATGTATATCTTGGGGAAATAGTCCGACTTTCTATGCAGAGTTCATTAGAATATTGGCTTGTCTCATTGTGTGCAACTAGTAGATCTCACCTTCATATATTTTTCCATTTTGTTTATTTGTATCTCATCTACATGTACCTTGTAAAACCTTCTGTTTGTTTTATTTACTACTTTTTACATCTGATGTACCTATATAGATTTAGATTAGAGATGTATTGGTGTATTTATCATATTCTCATCAGTTGTTCGTGATACTTAGTCTAGTGAACATGTATTATACTTTCTTATCTTGAAATCTGTACCTTATTCCTGTCTCTTTTTCTGTGACTTAATCTAAATTGATGACTCACCCTCTTTATTATATTTTATTGGAGATTTGGTCAACTTTGATCACTCTCCCACAGTTTTGTGCTCTATATATTTCTAGTAATACAAATGTGTACACAGGTATGTGTACAGTTCTAGTATACCTCTCTCTTATAATACTTGCATACTTGTCAGATGATGTTTTACGTATATGCAGGTATCTTTCCATTGCCGGTATTATGTGTTGAAGAATATAGCTTCGGAAGATATTCTTATTGTATTATTGTTGTAATTCCTTTGGAAGATATTCATATTGTATTGATTATCTAAAGAACCCTACAAGAATGAATGTAAATCCCCTTGTAATGTCGGCTTAGAAGAATCCAGAAAGAACATTAAATAAGGATTATTTAATGTTTCCCTTGAGAAGTCGACCTTGACAGTTAGATAAGTCGGCCCCATAAGGGGAAAGTCACTTGAGAGACAAGTATAAATAGAGAGGACGCATTTCTCATTTGGATCATCACTCACTAAAGCAAGTTCTCTAGTGAGAGAGAGAAGAACAAGTTCACTTTGGAGAAGAGTAGCTGCATTGAAAACATCTTATTCTTGGTGTTTCTTATCTTATCTATATTCGGGATATTTCTGTGAAAGAGATTTATCTCTTCATTATATTGGAATGACATTGTACTTACTGACAAATCTATACTGAAGAAGTTGCTGGGTTTTCTTCCCTTTAAGGGTTTCCCAGATGAGAAACTTTGTGTCTCTTTTATGCTGTGTTGGTCTTTCTTTCAGTGATCCAATTGCTTATTATTGTGATATAGTAGATTTGTTTAAAGATCTAATATAACTACTACTCAAGTGCAAATTCTAACATGGTATCAAAACCGTGCTGGAAGAATTCATTGCAACAGCCATAGCAACTGCAACAGCTGCAACTACCGGAGATTAGGGCTCCATCTTTCTAGCCTTTCCATCCACAGATCAAGCTCGACCTTTGCGTCATTGAACTCACCCTAGGAGGGTGCATCTTTCTGTGGAGGACAATTCTAGCTTTGTGGAATTGTAGTTTTGACCTAAACATTGCCAGGGTCAAGAACTAGGGCTCCATACTTTAACCCTCTGTCCACTAATTGGGTTCGACACTAGAATTATTCAACTCGCTCTAGGAGGGCACATATTTTTGTGGAGGCAGAATTTAGATCTAAGGATTTTCATTTTTGACCTTATCACTATTGCTCGAGAAAACTAGGGCATTAGATTTTTGGTAGTTCTATCCACAGATCCGGGAGAAAAGTATGTTTTCTCAACTTGCCTTGGGGAGGCGCATCTATTCCTTTGATCAAAACTTCAAGATTCACAAGTTGAAAAATTCGAGTCTCTCTAACAAACCCTAGGTCAACAGATTCCAAAAAGACCTTGAAGCTAGCACTTGCCTTGAGCCTCTCAATTGGTAAGTTTTATTATCTTTATTTCCATTTGAGGTTCTCATATTATCAATATTGTCAAAATGTCAAGCAACACCAAGCTCGAGGAGAAGCTTGAAGGAGTTGAGAACTTCCAAGCATGGAAGTATAGAATGCTTCTCATTTTAGAAGAAAATGATTTGGAAAACTATGTCAAGGAAGAAGTTGCAGAGCCATAGGGAGAGAAAGATAGAGCAAGGCATAAGAACATGGTTAGGGCTAAGAGGATCATTGTTGATTCCATCAAAGATCACTTGATTCCTCATGCTTCATCCTTGAAGACTCCCAAGGAAATGTTTGATGCATTAACAAAGTTATATGAAGGAAAGAACATCAATCGGAATATGAACTTGAGAACTGAACTCAAGAATGTGAAGATGCAAATTTCAGAGACCATCCAATCCCACTTCACAAGGGTCTCTCAGATCAAAGAACAACTCGAAGCTATTGGAGATCAAATTGAAGAAGCAGAATTGGTGATGACTACATTGAATGTTCTTCCAAGGTCTTGGGAATCATTCATCCAGGGAATTCTGTTCTAGAAGAAGGCTAACCAAGTTCAACAGGTTGTGGGAAGAGTGCACCCAAGAAGAAGTTAGGTTGGAAGAAAGAGAAGAAAAGTTGGGTGAAGATGATAATCAAGTTTTAGCAGCACATACGAAGAAAGAGAAGATCAAGAAGGAAGATTGTTCTCACAAGAAACCAAAGAAGTATCATGACCCTCACAAGTCCCAAAAAGATTATTTAATAGTTAGATGTTACTCTTGTTAGAAAATGGGATACATTGCAAGGAATTGGCCCAATGCAAAAGATCAAGTCAAGAAAGGAAACAATAAGAGGTATCATGCTCATACCGCAGAAGACAATGAACCTATTCAGAAGAAAGCAAGAGAAGATGATACAAGTGAAGAAGATTATGTGTTGATATCTGCTCTTACAGAGACTACCACTCATGGAAGTGACACATAACTTGTTGATAGTAGTGCTTCTAAGCACTTGACAGGTTTCAAAGACTCTCTCACTATCTTGACAGAGAAATATTCACCTCATAAGGTTTAAGAAAGAATCTCCTTTCCATATCGGCATTAGAAGAGAAAGGATTCAAAGTTGCTTTTGTTAATGGCCAATATGTGGCCAATAGAAAAGACTATTGATGATGCAACTGTAATTAGAGAACAAGATGAAGGGACACCCAGATCTAGCACTAGTACACAGTGCTGAGTGAACTATGGCATAAAAGACTTGCTCACTTAGCATTACTGATCGCAAGAAAGATGGTCACAGATCTTCAGAATCAGACAATGGAGCAGAGTATGCTTCCAGAGACTCCAGCTATTTCTGCAAGCAGAGATCAAGAGGGATTCAACCAAACAATCAAACATAAGTATTTGAATTATTTCTTGAATCTCTAAGTGTTTAAATGATATTGTTCATAACAATTGTATGCATATTTAGGAAGTGTATTATGCATGTTATAGCGAGTGCATTGATGAACAATATACGATTAATGTGCATGTGATGGGTAAGTAGCCTATGGTGCTGCATAACATTCCATGGGCCATTGTTGCTTGTTTAGAATGAAACCTCGTTGCTGACATGTTGAGAGCAGTGCAAACTCTTTATGTTCTGGTAGAGATGGAAGGCATCTAGAAAGTTACCGTGTGTATACGGGATATTGATGAATGTTATGCTAAAGCATTGGCTAAAATGGTTACATAACTATGTGATTTATGCATTGTCATCGAAATGTCAATATGTTTATGAAATGTTACTAATCAAATGATTGAATGTGACTTGTAGGAAAGATCTTGGACTATGAGCTACAAGAGAAGGATGATGACACTTGTTCGAAGAACAAGTGATGACTATTCAGAAGTAACCTTCAAGAAGATTTACAAATTTAAGCATACTACAGAAGTACAAGGAAATATTTTGTGGTTCGTGTTTTCTCCCAGAAAGAAGAAATTAACTATCAAGAGATACACTTCGATTAGAGCTATAGTTTCAATAGCTTTAGTGATGAAGTGGAAGGTTCACCAGATGGATGTGAAGACGACTTTCCTGAATGGTATAGTAGAAGAAGAAGGTAGAGAAGCCACTGGGATTTGAGACATAGGATAGGCAGACACATGTATGGAGATTGAAGAAGGCTTTGTGCAGGCTCAGAAGGCACCCAGGGCATAGTACGCCAGGACATACAGTTACATGATGAGCTTGAGGATCACTTAGAGTGATGTAGGTTTCATCCTTTGCTACAAGGTTGAAGATGGTTACTTACAGAGTACAAGTAGCTCATAGATGGGTCCAAGAGGGAGCTTGTCGTAGAGTTCGAGATGGAGGATCTTGGTGTGTAGTAACCTTGAGAGCAAGAAGTTTATCTCAATAGACCCATTTTGATGGGACATGACATATATGGATACATAGAAGATCAACAACAAAGAAGGACACCAGTCACTCTAGTGCAGGATGTCCAGATGCAAAGGGAGCAGGAAAACTCCAATTCAGAGGGAGTGACTATAGCATATATTACGGAAGTAGATTGAGAGACATTACCACTTAGCCTCTATCCATGGAAAGGGTCGCTTGCCTCAGTATCTCAGGGATATGCTTAGAGTGATATCAGATGTCTCCCCTCACCGAGAGGAAGTAGATCTCAGAATTCGAGAATCTTGGCACGATTCTTAGAAGTAGAGGTGTGGCAAAATCCAGTTGGTATTTTCTTAGCCAAGGAAAATATTCTGTGAAGATCCTGAAGAGATTTGGGAAGTTGGATTGTAAGGCTACGACTACATTGATGGCATCTAACTTGAAGTTTCTATGTGATACTTCTTCAGAGACAATGGATGCCACATTATACAGACAGATGATTGGTTCGTTGATGTACTTTACGAACAATAGACCAGATATATGCTTTGTGGTGAATACTTTGAGTCAGTACATGGTTGAGCCGAGACATGTTCACTTGATTGCGTCAAAGCATGTGATGAGGTATCTGAAGCGTACTGAGTATAGACTCAGGTATGAGACAAATCAGAGGATTAACTTGTATGGCTATGCTGATTCAGATTAGGACGGTAGTGTCACAGATAGGAAGAGCACTTTAGAATGTTGCTTCAGTTTGGGATCTGGCATGATTTCCTAGTTTAGCAGGAAGAAGACTAGTGTGGCACTCAGTACAATCGAGGCAAAGTATATTGTAGCGTGTTCATCTAGCAGTGAAGCACTGTGGATTTAGAAGTTACTTGCAGGGTTGTTTGATCTTGAGTTAGAGGCGTCTTGTATTTTCTGTGGCAACCAGAGTTGTGTGAAGTTGTACGAGAACCCATTGTTTCATGACAAGTCCAAGCATATCGAGATCATGTACCATTATATTAGAGATATGGTGCAAAAGGGAGTATTGAAGCTCCAGTATATTGCGACAGACGAGCAAACAACCGATGTGTTGACCAAGCATTTGTCAAGAGTGAAGTTTGAGTACTTAAGGGACTAGCTTGGCGTGATGCAGAGAGATGTCCCTTGTGAGAGGGAGGTATGAGTCCGATATACGATTCTAGAGATGTAGCTGATGATTGTGTGATAGCAGCAGGTGATCTTTTACGAGCATGTATTACTAGTCTCTGTGATAACTTGAGAGAATGACCAGCTCATAATGATTGGAGAGAGTGACCATACTCTTGATGACTAGAGAGAGTGACCATACTGTTGTATGCGTATCCAGTCGAGTTTGTGTATCCAATCGAGCTGCGTATCCATTTTGAGCTAGTATGTGTGTGTGCACTGGAGAGAGTGACCAGCTCATGATGACTGGAGAGAGTGACCATACTTGTGATGACTGGGGAGAGCGACCATACTGTTGTATGCGTATCTAATCAAGTATGTGTATCCATTCGAGCTACGTATCCAGTGAACTAGCCAACGTGACCAGCTTGTGATGATTGGAGAGAGTGACTATACTTGCGAGGGTTGGAGAGAGTGACCATACTTGTGATGATTGGAGAGCATGACCATACTTGCGATGGTTGGAGAGAGTGACCATACTTGTGATGACTGGAGAGCATGACCAAACTGTGTTGGTTGGAGAGAGTGACCATACTTGCGATGAATGGAGAGTGTGACCATACTTTGTATGTGTATCCAGTCGAGTATGCGTATCCAACCAAGTATGTGTATCCAGTTGAGTATGTGCATCCAATCGAGTATGCGTATCCAATCGAGTTGTGTATCCAGTTGGAGATGTGTGATGAGATGAAGTCCCGTAATAACATAATGTGTGTTCCTGGCTTGCTGATGTGTTGCTACTATGATGCCCCTAGATGTATGATCGTGATCGATGCATGTTTGAGCTGATGAATTGCTCGTAGTGAACTTCTAGTGATGTATAGATTCGAGAAACGTCAGGGCTCAGAAGTCAGTGGTTAGACTACAGAGTTGCAGCAGCAATGATGATGATCGAGTGAGAATAATACCTTCCTTGTTAAGAGGGAGTGTTGAAGAATGAAACTTCGGAAGATATTCTTATTGTAATATTGTTGTACTTCCTTTGGAAGATATTCATATTGTATTTGATCATCTAAAGAACCCTAAAAGAATGAATGTAACTCTTCTTGTAAAGTCAGCTTAGAAGAATCCAGAAAACACATTAAATAAGGATTATTTAATGTTTCCCTTTAAGAAGTTGACCCCATTAGGGGAAAGTCACTTGAGAGACAAGTGTAAATAGAGAGGGTGCACTTCTCATTAGGATCATCACTCACTAAAGCAAGTTCGCTAGTCAAAGAGAGAAGAACAAGTTCGCTTGGGAGAATAATAGTTGCATTGAAGATATCTTATTCTTAAGGTTTCTTATCTTATTTATATTCGAGATATTTGTGTGGAAGATATTTAGCTCTTCATTATACTGGAATGACGTTGTACTTACTGACGAATCTATACTGAAGAAGTTGCTAGGTTTTCTTCCCTTTAAGGGTTTCCTAGAGGAGTGTTATCCACTAATTCTGCACTTAGTAGAATTCCAGTGAGCTACCGAAGTCATGAACAAGCCAGTTGTTCATTGTCAGTTCTCGGAAGTTCCATGGTTACATCAGGACTAGTTGTGGTCCCTTTTTTTTAATGAAATGCATGTTCATACCCCTTGGGGGCATTGTAATAAATTCTCTAACACGACAAAGTTTTTGTAAAGGACTTAGCTTCTTGGGAAAAAGCACTAGCTCGCCAGCGATCCAAAATGTTCGCCCAGTTCAGCGAGATTCTCATGTGATTCACTTCGACATCCGGAGAATCCTCGACGAGACCACACTCCGATAAAATCAACTTCTTCAAACTACAAATGGATATGGACATGTTATCACCAACCTTGTAGTTGCCTGTGTGAGGTGGATCCAAGATGGATGGTAGAGGGGCAAGCAACTAAGGGGGTGGAACCAAGACTGCCTAGACTCCCAAATGGATGGTTGTCATGCCAATCAAGGCAGCCTTCACTTTATGTTATCTAAGTCCAAGACAACAACGGGGGATACCCAGATCTACTCACGACAGGAGAGATCAGACCTAGACACCAGAACAGATCAAATGTGGCTTTGAGGTACGTAAGGTGTAAGGTAAATGGAAACCCTAGCTCTAGGGTTTAGGTACTAGCAACTGATGGAGATGACCACTGTCTTGGGAAACGTAACTGTGACAGGGTGAGCAAGGACAGAGTTGGGACTGCCTAGTACCAAGGAGACAGACTCAATGAAAGATATGAAAGTATCAGGTAACTTGAGTTATCAAGGAATGTTGGCAAAAAGAACAGGAGTAAGGTCAACTTAGGGCTAGCGCTAGAGATAGGAGATCAGTGCCTTTCGTGCATTGGGCAATGGAGTCAGTATCAGCACAACGTTTCAGTGAACCCACCTGGGATATACCCTGATCTATGGACCCAGAAAAGGATTTGGCCTGAAAGATTCAGGTTACAGGAAAATCAGCAGAAGGAGGGCTAGCGCTAGGGTTTGGAGAGGCAGATCTGCAGATCTAGAGCCACCAGGAGACTATCAGCTCAGCGTTGGAGGGGAAATGAGATCAGGATGGCTCGATCTACAAACCCAAGTTGGAAAATTTCAGGAAAAATCAGATTTGGAAAAGTCGAAATCTGATGAGGGGGGCTAGGAGGATGAAAGTCAGTTTTTTAGATCTAGGGAAATCTGGCAGGAACTAGCTAAGCATTGGGGGTGTTCTGGAGTGCTCAAGCCCTGATCTATCAGCCTAGCCTGTCAGATTTCAGAAAAAAAGCAAACTCTAGAAAAGTCTAGTTTTCAGTGAAGGCGCTAGGGCTGTTTTCAGTCTAAAACTCAGATCTAGGTCAATCTGCCATGAATCTGGACAACGTTGAGGGTGATTTGGACTGTGTGGGACCCGATCTATCAGTCGATGAAGTCAGAAATCAGAAAAAGTCAAAACCCTAGTAGGTCAAATTTTCAGTGGGGGCGCTATGCAGTTTTCAAGCTAAAAATCAGATCTAGGTCAAACCAGCAGGAATTTGACCAGCGTTGCAGTAGATTCAATGAAAGGGAGGCCCGATCTATGAAACCCAGCAGTGGTTTGGTCAAAGATCGGACGGTTCCTAGATTTAGTACTTTTTGGGGTTTTTTAGTATTTTAGGAATTTTCAGAAAAATGGAAGGAGAAGCAGGTACAATGGATTCAGATCTGTTAAAGAGAAGAGAGTTATCTGTTGGATCGTACCTGGAAATGCTTTTAGAAGTCTTAATAGTGATGATCCTTGCTATCCCGATCAATTCTGGAAGATCCAAGTGATTTCTATGACGGATGTAAGCCCCAAACCACCAATGCGCCCCCTACCCTGCATGAGCAAACATCAACAATATCATATTTGCCAATACAAGATAAAGAAACCAAATGCTATAGGAAAGTAAAATGCAGTAATCATAGATCACAATGAAACTAATGAAAACCCCCTGATCAAAGACGAAGAAAACTGAATGAGTTGAGGTCCCCTTGCAAAAACGCTCCAGCTAAAACACCCTCCTGTAGACAAGACAATGATAGTAGAAAAATATAGATCTCAAATGAATTTCCACAATGCTAGGAAGCATAAGACTATCCAATCACCATTTGAGAACATCAGATGCAAAGCAGATCCAGAAAATATCCACAGAAAAATCTTTCTATTATTCAGATCCAAGAGCCAAAGACCCCATACAAATGAGAAGCTCTCTCCTTTAAATAGAAATGAGAGAACCATAATCATAACCGAATCCTAACCACTTTCAAAACGAGTGGCTAAGATTAAAAGATAAAATGTTCTAATGAATGGTTGAGATGAGCTCAACATACAATACATGGATCAATATAACCATAAAGTACCAAAGTGGACTAAATCACCCATAAAGAGGGTACCCCACTCAACAAGAAATAAATGAAGCACATGGTGGGTCCATGGAGTGTTGACTAACTCCCTCTGGGTGTCCCCATGGCACAATAAAATAATAAAATATTTTAATTCTTTGACTTTGTGCCTCCTTGAGGAAATTGTGAGTCTCCCAAAAGCTCCAGAAAATAATATAAAAATGCCCAAAAATAGGTGTGGGCCCAATCAGGTGCTGCAACTGCTAGAGAAGGTGTGGAGGACATCACTCTCATCATTATGACTCATCCCATGTCATTTCCTTGCCTCAGTAGCCCAAATCGATTTCTTCAATAACCATTTAATCATTTTTTAATCTGCCTTGGGAAACGTGAACCTGTAGAAACAGCCTCGTAGGGTGCCTGCGTTGTCAAACTGAGCCCACCAGGCTTTCTGGGATGGGGGTACTATGATACAAACAAGTGGCTGCACCCCCTATGCCCATACAACGCCCTAGGAGATCCAATTAAAACATCTCCCTGCTCAGACATATCAACCTGTGAAGAAAAACTGCATCAGAAAGGCAGAATGAGCCTGATCATATCTGCAAGTGCCCGGAACTGGAAATAAACTGTCTCATTAGACTTAGAGAGTCCCAATCTGTAACGAATATAAAAAAAATTATTAAAATAGATTAGTTATAATATATTATTAAAATAGATTAGTTATAAACTATAATATATTATTTCAATATATTATAATATATATTCAATATATTATATTATAACATAATTATAATTTTTTAATTTGTTTTTATTATATTAAAAAAAAATATAAGGTTTTATTATATAATAATTAAGTTATTATTTCTTAAAACCTCACCATTTTATAAAAATAATAATAATGATTAATTAATTAATTAAAATATTATTATTCAATTTCACCTCAAAAGTCAAAATAGCGCCGAAATACACACCTCCATATACCAGGTCCAAGACCATGGAGGAACTGAAAGAGAAGATCGAAAAAATGGAGAAGGACATAAAGTCCATTGTTGCTAACCAAGAAGGCTTGAAGGAAAAGATGCAAAATAACAATACATTACTAAAAAACGATCCTGTTTTGGTACTAGAAAGAAGGCTCGACGACAAACTTGACATCCTGAGCGAAAAACAAAAAAACATGGATGACAAAATGAGTACCATAATGCAAAACACAAACACCTTCACACAGAACATGAGCACCATGACACAGAACCAGAATACAATGATGGGAATGTTACAAAAACTAAGGTTTGGTACAAACGATATCAGCATCTCAAATATGTTGGACCAGTATGTCAACAAAAATGAGAGAAACCAAGTCGATCAAGACAATAAACAAGACAAGGAGACAAACTATCTTAGGAATGACCAAAATACCAATAAAATAGTTGATAAAGATGAGCTCGACAAAGATCATAATGGGATTCAAGCCAGTATCATTGATAATAAAGACGATCCATACAATGAAAATATGTGTATCCTACAGTATGCCAAGGAATCCAAGTCAAACAAATCAAATATCATAGATTCATCTTCTACCTTAACTGTTTTACCACCCTCAAGAAACCTAAATGTAACACTACCTGGTGACTTTGAGTGTGAGAAGCCTCAAGAGACGCCACTTCTCGAGATAAATCATGAAGATAATAAAAGGAAAACATTACGTGATGACATCCTAAGTATCGTGGGACAAGCGATTTCTAAAACAAAGTTTGATATGGTCAGTCACCAAAATGTTCCTCATATTCATGTCCATGGAAAACGGGACAACAATAATAAACGGAATGGAGTACAAATTCAAGTAACAAATAAAAGGAAATTGACAAACTATGGTGTAAAGAACAAGCACATACCTAATACAAGTTCTAAAACAAAAGACATAAAGGAAGTAATGACGTTGTTTCAACACAAAACAAAAATGAAAAGACGACAACAATAATCTAAGCTTTGAGGACAAAGCTTCCTTAAAGGGAGTGGCAATGTAACGAATATAAAATAACTTATTAAAATAGATTAGTTAATTATATGAAAGGGTGTAACCGTTCACGCTCAAGCCTATAAAAGGCGAGCTTATTGTACATTTTATCATCATCCAATATATTATTTACTATTCATATTCATTATTACAATGATAGTTGGATTCGACTAACGGACAACCGGATTCGGTTGCTCCACAATCCATCTAGGGTATACACTCATACCCCTCACAGGTCTCTACCTGATCATCAACCATATCCAATAAACAATATAACCATCTGTAAATGATCAGACACCAATAATAACTCAAACTATCATCCATCTGCTGCAGGTGTTATAAGGCTAAGACATGCTCTATAACTCCTTCAAGCAACAATTACAATAAGTAGCAGTCATTTCACTGGCGGTACATCAACCAATACATATATAAGGCTTTATTTATTATTACTCAGACTAGACTTTCAGGACTATACTCACTTCATAGTTGTAGTCAATTTGCTAGTGAAGGGTGAAGGATGAAATTGACAAGGCTAAGGCAAAGGATGACTTCCTACTTAACATCATGACTCTTTGGATATGGAAGGGGAATACTCAATATAACCAATGCCGGACAAACAACAACACAGGGAATGGCAGTGGCTCACAAATGGTTGAGTTGTTTAGAGAGTGCTTATTCAACTTAGGCATCATGACTACATCAAGCTTGATCCAGTTTCATTAGGATCATCAATTTTATTTCCATGGCCTTTTTGGCCTATATGACCCTTTGGGACTTCACCAGTGCTTAAAAGCACAACTAATCACAGCTTTCATTCGGGACATATTTATTTTACAGGGTTAGTAATATTGGGATATAACATATTTTTAACCATTGCTTTTTTGGACCTTTTCTTATACCCTTCAAGGGGTATTTTAGCATTTCATTGCTCTTGCCCTCTTTACATATGTTAAGAAACACAGTTTTAGCATTTTCATTTTTCATGGGCTCGTATATACTATTTCCAATACAAGTAGTACATGAGCTTTCAGTTTTAGCCAACAACATCTCAAAGTGACTAGGGGGAGTTCTGCACAGTGCTAAACATCGGGACAATCGACCAGAATGATTTAGGCATACAATCCAACTCACCAAAGGCAAGTTTTGTCACCAACTCAGAGCCGAGACACAATATAAACAGGGAAGCTTGTCCAAAAAAGGTTCTAGCGGGGAAGAAGGTCCTCCATGCCATAAATCAAGAAGTCAGTCGGGTTGAAAACTAAACTGGAAGGTAATGGATGTGTGGAGATAGTGAATGATGAAGCCAACACTAGCAAGCCAAAACAATGGTGGGAATGACTACCTCTATTCTCCCTAGGGAGGGTAAAACCAATGAGTATAGATCAGGAACTTCAAAGTCAGAGTAGGGACATCAATACATAAATACAAATACATCCAAGTCCATATAATTATGACTGCTAGATCATGACACCACATGTTAATACATGTCAACAAAATGAGTAGAAGAGCAATGATAACCATAACACAATATAAAAAGCTGAGTCATAATCATGCATATAATCCATCTGAAACATCATCTGTCCAATGAGAAAGCACTAATATAAAACTGGGCATTAATAACTGCTCTGTAATGACTAAATGGCTACATCGGTCCTCAAATCTGAGTGTCCTGAGACTCAATCCTGACATGGGAGAGTATAATAGTCCACTAATACAATAATGATCCGTCAAAATTGCTGATCTCAGCATCTCATGTGTAAGAGATCTGGCTGAAAAAATGTACTGTCTTAAAAATACAATATGGTAGCCTGGCTACTATATATGTGATAACATCTGGCTCCAGTTGGGACAAGTGCTCTGCTGAAAAGAGCGCTTGAGAACCTCAGAATCTTCGGTCCTCGCACTCTGCTTCTCGCATCCTCGATCAATCCATCCAGCTCTGCAACTGCTACCAAGGTTGTTCCTAACTACCTGCAGCATGTTCAGAGCTATACTAAACTCACAGACCGGTTGTTAGAACAATATGTGGATAATATATAAAATACTGAAAATAAAGATGCATGAAACTGAAAAGCAGAAAATAAATCTAATCTATAACCATAACTTTCAATAAAAGTTTGATTTTTATTTTGTAGTAATCAAAATTACACTAAGAGCTTCAAAGGCGAGCCTCAGGCAAAGATGCAAGATTCTACACTACTGCCAGGAAAGGCTTATTCATGTCCTACCTACCCTACTCTAACCAATTTAGACAAGTGTTAGGTAAAATCATAAATCCAATGCAACCATTTGCTGAACAAATCCATTGAGCTTTCTTTACAGTTAATGACCCAACAAGCCAGAGATGGTTTGAAAGTAATGTATATGAAAATTGAAACCATTCTGACTTGTCGTTTGAAATTCAAAGAGAAATCTGGAATGAAATCATGCCAAGGCTGAAATTGACTTTCTAGAAACTCATCCATCCAGATACTGACAGGATCATAAGAAGTATGCAACCATTCTCTTGATGAAAGGAGACAATATGACTCATGATTCAACCACTCCAAACAGTTCTTTGTTTTCTCCTCTACCTTACTAGGACATTCAATTCTATTCACTCCAGAAGAAATGGAAAAATCAAATAGGGACAAATTGTACTGCAATGAAACTGTGAATGAGATCAAGCCCATTTGTTGTTTAAAAACGGAGAAAAGATGAAATTGATCTTTATACACCTTCTCCAACCATCCATAATACAGACTTACAAATTGAAATTTTTTATTTATTATAGATGACTAAGAAGAAAAATGAAGTGCCATTTCCCCAATTACATGACAATGCTTAAACTCTTGATCAAAGATTTGGAAAGTATCAACTTGATTAAAAGACAAACCCATACAAGAAAACTCGATGAGTTGGGACGGGAGGGTGGATTGAAAATTTTCTCCCAGACTTGGAATAATTGATCTCAGAATTTGACAAGAGAAAAAAGCTTTTAAATTAATTCCAGGAGTGATTTCAAGATTCGAAACAAGGTCAGTATCCACACATTGAACCAACATATTCTGATTAAGGATTGGCTGAAGAATTCTATTGACACTATCAGGACAAGGATCCTCATTGCAATGTTCTTGATCAAGTTCACTTACAATCGTATCATCATGTGATTGTTTTTCTTTAGGCTCTAGATAAGGAATAACAACAACAAGTTTGGTTTTAGTTTCCCTATCCCTCTTACAGGCATGCTCTTCAATCATACTATGACCACAAGATTGTTCTTCAACAGAAGTTTGATTAACTTCAACCTTTTCTTCTTCTGCAATGATATGATCAAGGTCTGAATCAAGATTCAGATAGGTTGGATACTGACTCAAATTATCATCAATTAGGCAATGACTATGGAGTTGCTCTTTTAAAAACTCTTTAATGACCTCACCTATGGAAGGATCAACTAAAGATGTTTCTTGATAGTGATAATTTTGTTCTCCTTCTTCATTTGTGCCTTCCTGAGCTAATGATGACAAGATTTTAATAAGTTCCCCTTCTATATCAATATCAAGGTCATAATCTTGAAGGGTCGAGATTTGATCATCGTCACTCTCTTGCATTGAAGAGTCATTCAAAGGCATGTCCATTGTTGGATCGAGAGAGGAGGAATCCGTTTGATGAGGAAAATCGTCAGTTATCTCATTATGGTTATCCTGATCATCTACATCAGAATCCTTCTCAACAACACAATCATTATCTGGATGTATGGATTCATCAATGCTGGTACCCCATTCTTTTCTTAATAAATCGGTAAACATGTCGTATCCACTGATGGATCCTGGTGCTAACGTGTATAACCAATAGTCGGCGTTACCTCCTAAAGATTCACAAAGGGCTCGCATATAGACATCTTCATGTTCTGTGCCCATGGATTCCGTATAACACCAACAAGCATCCAAGTGGCTTTCAATTGATTCGGTTGAATTTGCAAAGAAACGAGGCAACCCTTTAATGTATCTTTTTGGCATAGGATGCGTTGCCTCATAGATTTCAGAGAAGTCTAGACGAGATAGAAGTTGCCTTTTAAGCTTGGTTGGATTTTCCTTGATTTCATTGAAAAATTGGACGAATAAATTCGAGTTCATTGCGATTTATGGTATGTTCTAAGAACTTAACATTAATACATTGGGTACGGTCCTCAGTGGAGTCGGAGGGTGGAGTCGCCAGGTGAACCACACAAGTAATTCACCAATAAAAGATATATCGTAGGGAAAGGTGAGGTATGTCGAACCAGGGTAGGCCTCTACCTCCTTGGCAACGGCGCCAAAATGTTGGCAAAGAGAACGAGAGTATAGCTTGAGGAAAAATGTCGAATCCGAGTAGGCCTCTACCTCCCCGTCAACGGCGCCAAAATGTTATCACCAACCTTGTAGTTGCCTGTGTGAGGTGGATCCAGGATGGATGGTAGAGGGGCAAGAAACTAAGGGGGTGGAACCAAGATTGCCTAGACTCCCAAATGGATGGTTGTCACGCCAATCAAGGCAGCCTTCACTTTATGTTATCCAAGTCCAAGACAACAACGAGGGAGACCCAGATCTACTCCCAACAGGAGAGATCAGACCTAGACACTAGAACAGATCAAATGTGGCTTTGAGGTACGTAAGGTGTGTTGTCCGCCGATTGTACACCAGCAACAGAAATCAGTTGAAAGTTGTCTCCTCACTTAGGAAAGTGGTTGAGGTGTGACCTTGGGGGCAAGCACAGAGCTAGGTACTGTCACCTACTCCTAGCTCCTCTGTTTAGGCTAACTCCTAACGAATCCAAGGGGGGTAGTCCCTACAAAAGAGTTTTCTACGACTCTTAAGTTTTTAAAATGTATTAGAAGTTTGTGGATGCGGATGGGTGTTTTTAGGAGTTATTGCGATTAGAAGGTGTTTTACTTATTATGAATATGAAACAAGATCAAAAAAGGTAATCCATGTTGCAATGAGAGATTAAAAGATGAATTTAAGTTCTGGACATCAAGTATGCATTCAGTGATAACAATTATATTAAGCCATAGACAATTGATCATATATTTATGCGAAACAAAACACGGACCAGTGCCTTATGGAGTCGATGAAACTGAAATGCGCTGAAAGAAAAATAACACAAGTCTGGAACTTAAACCGATGAATGTTAGGTTGTGCGAGTGTTCTTGGTAAGTTTTAAGAATTTTAATGGTGATCTTCCTTAAGGTGTCTGGAAATCCTAATCGAAAATACCTTCAGTGGCTCCGTTTGAAGACATGACGGACCTGTCTGGAATCACAGCTAGGTGTTCAATAACTTGACCAACTGTGTCCAGATTGGGTTGCCTGACGCCCACACTTGGAATTTTCCCACTACCTGAGTATTTTATCGAGACAACGCCGGTGCGTTGGTTATGGGGGGAAAGTTTTAATTATGTTGTTATTGCGGTCTTAGCAAGTCCGTTCACCGTTCTGAGTACGAGCCCAACTCGAAAGTCGGCAGAGCATACTAGGTGAAGGAGATCAATGAAGTAAATTAATTAGAGGGAGTGTGAGTTGAAAGATTTTATTAAGTTAATTAATTAAACTCTCCGACAGAGAGCGCTCTTGACCTTGTCTTATGACAAAGGTTCAAGAGTCTTATTTAATCTAGATGTCTAATGCATGGATTATGCAAGACTAATGATGCTCTCCGATAGAGAGTGCTCTTGACTTGTGTTTCTGCAAGTTCAAGAGTCTTACTTAATCCATTAACTTGATTAACAATAAGATGCACGAAAGTAAAGTGAAGATGGTTTATTAAACTCTCCGACAGAGAGCACTCTTGATCCACCTTATGGTTGGTTTCAAGAGATTTATGAATGTTAGGTAGTTGATTTACTTACGAAAGATACAAAATTGAGAGATGAAATAATCAACTTATTCAATGAATCAAATATGCTAATCTAACGATTAGTATTCTAAGAGAAATGATGCAAATATTATGAGCACAAACACATCTAATCTAAGCACATAAGAAGATGAAAACAACACAAACCTCCCCAAATGGGGGAGGATGAGAGTGGGGACTTAAAAACCCCACTCAAACAAAAGACATTTTTTATTAAGATTATACAACTTGCCTCTAGGAATTCAACCTTTGAAAGGACTTTTGAAGGAAAGCATACAACTTTTTATTATTGAAATTTATGTAAAAAATGAGAGTGATTTACTTTTTATTCAAAACTTTTCTTCAAACTTGCAAAAAAAAAAAAAAAGGAAAAATGAGAAGATAAAAGAGCAAAAAGGATGAGGTAAAAGAAGGCTGAAACAAAAGAGAAAGGAGGGGAGAAGGGGAGAAAGACAAAAAGGCAATAAAAAACAAGAGAAAGGAAGAATAGGGCAGCGAACTAGATGACCAAAAAATGCAAAAAATAATGAAAAAAGGGGCAACGAAAGAGGAAGAAGATGGCTGTCATAAAAAAACAAAAATAGGGCAGTGAAGAAAACAATCAAGGAGCTGCAAAAAAGGTGAAAATGGGGCAGCAAAAGAAGATGAAGATGGCTGTCCAAAAGGGAGAAAGATAGGGCCCAAAACTAGGGCAAAAAAGGAGCAAAAACTAGGGCAAAAGAGGGCTGTCCAAAGTGAAGAAAAGGCGCTGCAAATTAAAGTGAAAAGAGGGCAGTGAAGAAGAAAAGGTGAAGGCAAGTCAAACAAGGCAAGGAAGAAGAGGCTAGCAAGCAAGAAATCGAGAAAATCGAGGAGCAAATAAGAGAACTAGAAGAGGAAAGTTCATAGATCCTGTTACCACCTAAGTTGTACTTAGTGGTTTTTGATCAAGTGAGCCTGGTGAACTGGACAAGGATAACTTGTTCGGATTTCAGAAGACCTTCAGTCTTGCTTCTGGGAATCCTTGTTGTACTATATCACATATTCATACCCCATGCGGGAATTGTAGTAAATGTTCTAGCATGATAGTGTCTGTAAAAGACTCGGTCTCTTAAACTTTATTTGTCAATCTGATCAGCCCAGGGTGTTTTTTTCCTTGGTTATTATTGGTTGTTGAATAAACGACTGATAATTTCTGAGTTTTTCACTCCATACCTCCAAAGTTGGGGCGGTCGGCTTGGCATTTAGGCCTATTCAGGTTATTAGAGCCTATGTGTCAATGTATAAACATGCTAGTCATCATAGTCGAGTCATATGAACATGTCTTAGTCCCCCTAGGTTTTTTCAACTTTTATTTTTTTTATTTTTTTCAATGTTTTTTATTAAAATTTAATTTTTCCAAAACTTAGGCTATTTTTTAATAGTTTAATTGGAAAAATTGATTTTGTAATAAAAGTGGGCCAAATAATCAGTTTCAGTCATGTAGGTGCTCATTTTCGAGCTAAGAGCACCATGTAAACCCATGGACCCACTATTTCCTAGTTTTGAGTGATTTCCCAACACTCAGGTCAGAAAGCCCCAAAAAATCAATTATTGATTATTTTAATTAATAAATTGATGAATAATGGAGCAAATCCAAAATCCTAGATCAGTGGATTCTCAGTCGATTTGATTGAAATCAGTCAGATCTGGACCAGATTGACTGGATCTGACAAATCCTTGACTGAAGGAGGTGGTCTGGACAAATCCAGAGTTGATCTTCAACATCCTTTATGGGGAATTTCGCCCTCCCTCTTTCCTCCACACGTTTGGGCTCATCTGGATGAGTTTTGGTGGATGCTTTAGTCAACAGGTTGAGGTGTCAGTCAGATCAGCTCTCCGATTGACAGTTGCACTCAGTGAGACTCAGATCTAGTTCAGTTAGACATAGATCAGGCATTGATGGACTCTCCTTCAGCTACAGTGGTCTATCTCCTTGGGATTTGTACCCCCCTAGGCTGGATCTCCTTTTTTTGTATAAATAAAGCTCAGGCTGCCTCTTCCAAGCTAGTTAAAGCTGGATTGAGGAGTTGTTGCCATTGTAATACTGCTATATTTTGTGAATAAAGAAGCTTTGGAGGTTATTCCGTGTAGTGCATTTGTTTGTGTGGATTCTCAGTGTTATGCTGCTAATGTGGTAACTGCAATTTCTTTCCAATTTCTGTGTTGCTTTCGTTTTCTGGCTTCAAGGATTCGGTTGAATCAAGTAAGGGTGTAAACTAGGCAAGTTAGATTGCTTGCTCTTGTTTATCCATATGATGTATGCTCAAGAATTTTAGTTATATGCTTAAATAAGATTATTTTTGCATGATCTTTCATTTTTGTTGCTTTATACATCTATATCCAGATCTCACGAGGTGTTGTGCAGGCTTGTGTTATCTAGTTGCAGAATCCCGATTGGATGAAGGTGTGGATCAAGATTGACACCATTCCTTATCCAATAAGTTCAAGACTCTGTCCCTCAGCGCTCCACAAAAGGGCCTCCTTTCAGCTTGCTCCATTCAAGCAATGAGCCAACCACCTCTCCTCTTCTTCTCATTTCTTTAAAAAAATCAATCTTCTGGTTACCTGTCTCTCCCTCTTATGATCAGATCTAGTTCTAAGAATTGAATATATATTGTTAGAATTATTTCATAAGAGTCTTGCTGCTTAGATCTGTAATTTCATAAAGATAGATCCAGGTGTAGGAATTGCCTTTTTTGCAAGTAGCTAAATCATAGATCTAAAACTTACTCATAAGGTAGTTTCTTTTTTCGTTCTTTAAAGATTTAAATTCTGCAAGAAAAGTGCATATCTCATTGGCTGCCCAAACAACAAGCCAAGATCCCAAGGAAAGCTCCTTGGTTCCTTTTGCAAAACTAGATTAGCCCATTTTAACAATTTTTTACTTAGTTTTTTTTGGTAACTAGCATGGTGACCCAAAACACTTTTAAAGTGTGTTTGGGCACATTTGATTTTAATTGCTCGTTGTTTTTTAACAGGTCTAACAAAAAATAGGAGACTTTGCCCATTTTCTGACTCTTGGACGAACCAGAGCTTCCCAGAAGCTTCCCCCACCACTGTGTTTTGAATTTAGCTTGTTACAAGCTTGTTGTAAGCCTTTGGATCCTAGATAACAAGGACCAAAGTGCATCAATTTCAATTTGCTGATATTTTAAATCGCTGCTAATAAAAAGAAAAAGTCTTTCCGAATAGGCTCTTTCGAGCCTATTCACCATCCCCCCTGGGGGGGATTTGTGTCTGTGTCATTTTTTACTTTTTGTTCATCTTTTTTCAATCTAGCGTAGTTCTAATCTGCAGGGTAGTATACTTTTATTTATAATCATTTCCATATTCCATATCTAGTGGTTTCAAAGTAATTTTAATACTTACCCCACGACTTCCCGATTGACTCGCAAGGGGAAAGAGATGTGTGGTAGGACTAATTAGAAAACCGGCATTGTGTATATTTGATTCCTTTTTCATCAACTGTTTCGTCAGCTATAATAAAATTAACCCCTTCTTGATTCTCCGATTGAGATCCACTTGGATCGAAAGAGGTTCCTGGAGGGTTTTCTTTTTTTGACAAGAACACCTATATTAAATTTTACTAAAATTGACAAGAATCCAGTGTGTATGCTCTGCACTTGGTTGCGGTTCGTCCGATCAGTCAAGCCGCATCAAAAGCACTTGAGTGACTAGATTAATTAGTCCTCACCTCCCAAATTGACAAACCATCAGGCGAAAATCCAATGCCTCGAACGAACTATAAGCGGTGGCAAAATACCCAAAGGAGTGGGAACAACTAGAAAGTGACCTCGAGGCGCCGATCTATGTCACACCCTAACGGGTGCGTTATGAACAATAGTCTCTGAGACTCCGTTCCAGCCCACAAACACCTTGCGGGTAGCCGTGAAAGTTCACTTTTGGACATACTCCAAGTACCCCTCAGGTATATCTGGAGTCCCCTTTTTGCCTAATTTAACTCATTCACATTCCACACTAATCTAAAATCTACCAAGAGACATTTGCAAAACATTCATTCAAGCGCATGCAAGTGCATTATTTTCTCCGTTGACTCCATTTAAGGCACTGGTGATTTGTTTCTTTCATTTCTATATATATTGAGTGTCATTACTGTGCTTATCTGCTTAAAATCTTGCATCTTGTTATCTTTTGTTTCCACTAGTTAATTTCAAAACTCCTAAGTAACTCATTCAGTTTAACACCATCACACTAAGTAATTAGCCTTAGTAACTTAATAGGGTCTACCCCCCTTGGCTTCGTTAGGAGTTGAGCCTAAATGGAGGAGTCAAGAACAAGGTGATAGCCTTGACTCGAGACTTGCCCCCAAGGACACACCGAGTGGCTTGAAGATTTATGCCACGTGACCCAGGTGTGTGAAAGGCGGCAACAGATCCAGGTAACCAAGTGTGTTTTTTAATCTTTGTTGATGGAAGGAAGGAGAAGCTCTGACTGTTGTGTCTCTTTCTTGGATTGGGAAGTGCTTAGAAGAACCTTTAAAATGAAGGAGTTAGATGAAAAAACCCACTGGTTCATGAAGAAGAGCTTGATCTCAAGCTTGTTCTTCACTCCTGATGATTCCTGCAAAACCCTTACAAACAATATCAAATCCGAACAAGATGCTCATAAACTAGATAGTTAGCGCCTTCTAGAGTATATAATGAATAATGATTTAATAATTGAAAATGAAGGGTAAGAGAGATATCACCAAAGACAATGTGAATCCACAACTCCAATAACTCATGCATGGACCTCTAATGTCACAACTTTATTCCAACTTCAAACAAATATTACAATAATTTTGGCAGAGTGTTCATGCCCAAAATCTCCATGAAGAAAAGAGTGCAAAGCACCTCTATTTATACAAAATACCAAGCCCCAGGGGGGGAATTAATGAACCAAAGATCAAGCTCAGTGAAGTGAGCTTGAACTGAGCTGAACCATAGCTAAAGTGAATGCTGAACTGCCAACACATCAATTAGTGCCAACACACCAAGATGCACTCACCACCAAATCGGCAGTCACCACCAACCTCCTCACCAAACTCCACCCACGCGAGCTCCAATTTTGCTTGACGTCACCACCTAATAAATCAGCGCGTGATCAAATCCTCACGTCACTCCTTCACGTGTTCATTACTTTGAAAAACACAGGCAATGGATATGATCTAAAATCATAATGCTTGAGTGACGTGGAGAGGGGGTCCACACCATAGTAAGCGCATTCACTAAACCATGCTAGCGATTACCACTTTCAATGATATTAAAACGTGACTATTCCTTATCCAATGCTTGGATGCCATGGGTTTTAATTAAAAAACAAGGGTGAGAGGGGTCTACATTTAACATCACTTACACACATGCTAGCGCTTAGCATGAGATTACACCCTACCCTCACGTCATCCTTTACTTATAACAATTCCCTGGATGGAGTTGGATATATTATGACATGGCATGGTATTAAAACATGGCTTATAATTTTTTAATATATTAAGTGGATGGGTCCGTTCCCATCTCACTCAACACATCACACTAGCGTGAGTCTCTTCACGTGAATTTCTTTTCATGAAATAACTCCAACTTCCTTTAACCCAAAGTTTTGGTCATATCATATGTTTAAGTGGGTTACATGGCATGGGGAACCCTTGCCAAGTCACCACTAACCAATTAAAAATTTGATTTTTACTTTTTAAAATATTTTGACCAAGTGCCAAAATGTTCACTTTTAGCATTTAAATGCTACCTTGATGCTCATTTAGCCGAATACTGACTTACAGGGTGCTCCGGCTGACCGAGTGATGGTGAAAGTGAACCCTGTGGTAATGATGCTGCTCCGGGATTGAAAATGAGCCCAACCATGCCGAAAACGGACTCCGGATCACTCTTTTATTACATTTTGAAATTTTCCATTTAAACCATTAAAAAATGGCTTAAAAAACGGAAAAAAAAAATTATTTTTCACGGAATCCAATGAAACTTCAGGGGGACCTAGTACATGTTCATACGACTCAATCGGAATGCCTAGCATGACAAAAAATACTGACACGAAGGCTCTAATAACCTCCCAAGGCCGAAACACCAAGACAACTACCCCAGCTTTGGAGGAGCAAGTGAAAAACTTAGAAATTATTGGTCATTTATTCAATAGCCAATAATAACCAAGGGAAAAAATAATCTGGGCTAGTCGGCTTGATGCCCAAGTTTGGGAAATCGAGCCTTTTATAAAAATTTAAATGCTAGGACATTTTTTACATTTTCCCCGAGGGGGGTATGAACATGTACTTTACAAAAATAAAAAGCTTAGCCAAAAACTGGCTAACTCTGGAACACACTGAACTTCTGAACTCTGGAGATGAGCATTCATCATGCTCGATAACTGGCGGCTCAATAGGAAGTTCTACTATTGTACAAAATCGTTGGTAACAAGGTGTAAAGTAAATAGAAACCCTAGCTCTAGGGTTTAGGTACTAGCAACTGATGGAGATGACCACTGTCTTAGGAAACGTAACTGTGACAGGGTGAGCAAGGACAAAGTTGGGACTGTCTAGTACCAAGGAGACAGACTCACTGAAAGATATGAAAGTATCAGGTAACTTGAGTTATCAAGTAATGTTGGCAAAACGAATGGGAGTAAGGTCAATTTAGGGCTAGCGCTAGAGATAGGAGATCAGTGCCTTTTGTGCATTGGGCAATGGAGTCAGTATTAGCACAATGTTTCAGTGAACCCACCTGGGATATACCTTGATCTATGGACCCAGAAAAGGATTTGGCCCAGAAGATTCAGGTTACAGGAAAATCAATAGAAGGAGCGCTAGCGCTAGGGTTTGGAGAGGCAGATCTGCAGATCTAGAGCCACCAGGAGACTATCAGCTCAGTGTTGGAGGGGAAATGAGATCGGGATGGCCCGATCTACAAACCCAAGTCAGAAAATTTCAGGAAAAATCAGATCTGGAAAAGTCAAAATCTGATGAGGGGGGCTAGGAGGCTGAAAGTTAGTTTTTCAGATCTAGGGCAACCTGGCAGGAACTAGCTCGGCGTTGGGGGTGTTCTGGAGTGCTCAAGCCCTGATCTATCAACCTAGCCTGTCAGATTTCAAAAAAAGTAAACTCCAGAAAAGTCTAGTTTTCAGTGAAGGCGTTAGGGTTGTTTTCAGTCTAAAACTCAGATCTAGGTTAAATTGCCATGAATCTGGACAGCGTTGAGGGTGATTTGAACTGTGTGGGACCCGATCTATCAGTCTATGAAGTTAGAGATCAGAAAAATTCAAAACCCTAGTAGGTCAAATTTTTAGTGGGGGTGCTATGCAGTTTTCAAGCTAAAAATCAGATCTAGGTCAAACCAATAGGAATTTGACCAGCGTTGCAGTAGATTCAATGAAGGAGAGGCCCGATCTATGAAACCCAGCAGTGGTTTGGCCAAAGATCGGACGGTTCCCAGATTTAGTACTTTTTGGGGTTTTTTAGTATTTTAGGAATTTTCAGAAAAATGGAAGGAGAAGCAGGTACAATGGATTCAGATCTGTTAAAGAGAAGAGAGTTACCTATTGGATCGTACCTGGAAATGCTTGTAGAAGTCTTAACAGTGATGATCCTTGCTATCCCGATCAATTCTGGAAGATCCAAGTGATTTCTATGATGGATGTAATCCCCAAACCACCAATGCGCCCCCTACCCTGCATGAGCAAACGTCAACAATATCAGATTTGCCAATACAAGATAAAGAAACCAAATGCTACAGGAAAGTAAAACGAAGTAATCATAGATCACAATAAAAATTATGAAAACCCCCTGATCCAAGACGAAGAAAACTGAACGAGTTGAGGTCCCCCTGCAAAAGCGCTCCAACCAAAACACACTCCTGTAGACAAGACAATGATAGCAGAAAAATATAGATCTCACATGAATTTCCACAATGCTAGGAAGCAGAAGACTATCCAATCACCATTTGAGAACATCAGATGCAAAGCGGATCCAGAAAATATCTAGAGAAAAATCTTTCTATTATTCAGATCTAAGAGCCAAAGACCTCTTACAAATGAGAAGCTCTCTCCTTCAAATAGAAATGAGAGAACCGTAATCATAACCAAATCCTAACCACTTTCAAAACGAGTGGCTAAGATTTAAAGATAAAATGTTCTAATGAATGGTTGAGATGAGCTCAACATACAATACATGGATCAATATAACCATAAAGTACCAAAGTGGACTAAATCACCCATAAAGAGGGTACCCCACTCAACAAAAAATAAATGAAGCACACGGTGGGTCCATGGAGTGTTGACTAACTCCCTTTGGGTGTCCCCATGGCACCATAAAATAATATAATATTTTATTCTTTGACTTTATGCCTCCTTGAGGAAATCGTGAGGCTCCCAAAAGCTCCAGAAAATAATATAAAAATGTCCAAAAATAGGTGTGGGCCCAATCAGGTGCTGCAACTGCTAGAGAAGGTGTGGAGGACATCACTCTCATCATTATGACTCATCCCATGTCATTTCCTTGCCTTAGTAGCCCAAATCGATTTCTTCAATAGCCATTTAATCATTTTTTAATCTGCCTTGGGAAGCGTGAACTTGCAAAAACAGCCTCCTAGGTTGCCTGCGTTTTTAAACTGATCCCACTAGGCTCTTTGGGATGGGGGTACTATGGTACAAACAAGTGGCTGCACCCCCTAGGCCCATACAACGCCCTAGGAGATCCAACTGAAACATTTCCCTGCTCAGACATATCAACCTGTGAAGAAAAACTGCATCAGAAAGGCAGAATGAGCCTGATCATATCTGCAAGTGCCTGAAACTGGAAATAAACTGTCTCATTAGACTCAGAGAGTCCCAATCCATCTAGGGTATACACTCATACCCCTCACAGGTCTCTACCTGATCATCAACAATATCCAATAAACAATATAACCATCTGTAAATGATCAGACACCAATAATAACTCAGACTATCATCCATCTGCTGCAGGTGTTATAAGGCTAAGACATGCTCTATAACTCATTCAAGCAACAATTACAACAAGTAGCAGTCATTTCACTGGCGGTACATCAACCAATACATATATAAGGCTTTATTTATTATTACTCAGATTAGACTTTCAGGACTATACTCACTTCATAGTTGTAGTCAATTTGCTAGTGAAGGGTGAAGGATGAAATTGCCAAGGCTAAGGAAAATGATGACTTCCTACTTAACATCATGAAACTTTGGATATGGAAGGGGAAGACTCACTATAACAAATGCCGGACAAACAACAACACAGGGAATGGCAGTGCCTCACAAATGGTTGAGTTGTTTAGAGAGTGCTTACTCAACTTAGGCATCATGACTACATCAAGCTTGATCCAGTTTCATTAGGATCATCAATTTTATTTCCATGGCCTTTTTGGCCTATATGACCCTTTGGGACTTCACTAGTGCTTAAAAGCACAACTAATCGCAGCTTTCATCCGGGACATATTATTTTATAAGGTCAGCAATATTTGGATATAACATATTTTTAACCATTGCTTTTTTGGACCTTTTCTTATACCCTTCAAGGGGTATTTTAGCATTTCATTGCTCTTGCCCTCTTTACATATGTTAAGAAACATAGTTTTAGCATTTTCATTTTCTATGGGCACATATATACTATTCCCAATACAAGTAGTACATGAGCTTTCAGGTTTAGCCAACAACATCTCAAGTGACCACGGGGAGTTCTGCATAGTGCCAAACATTGGGACAACTGACCATAATGATTTAGGCATACAGTCCAACTCACCAAAGGCAATTTTGTCACCATCTTAGAGCCGAGACACAATATAAACAGGGAAGTTTGTCCAACAAAGGTTCTAGCGGGGAAGAAGGTCCTCCATGCCATAAGTCAAGAAGTCAGTCGGGTTAAAAACTAAACTAGAAGGTAATGGATGGGTGGAGATAGTGAATGATGAAGCCAACACTAGCAAGCCAAAACAATGGTGGGAAGGACTACCTCTATTCTCCCTAGGGAGGGTAAAACCAATGAGTATAGATCAGGAACTTCAAAGTCAGAGTAGAGACATCAATTCTTAAATACAAATACATCCAAGTCCATATAATTATGACTGCCAGATCATGTCACCACATGTTAATACATGTCACCAAAATGAGTATAAGAGCAATGATAACCATAACACAATATAAAAAGCTGAGTCATAATCATGCATATAATCCATCTGAAACATCATTTGTCCAATGAGAAAGCACTGATATAAAACTGGGCATCAATAACTGCTCTGTAATGACTAAATGGTTACATCGGTCCTCAAATCTGAGCGTCTTGAGGCTCAGTCCTGACATGGGAGAGTACAATAGTCCACTAATACAATAATGATCCATTAAAACTTCTCATCTCAGCATCTCATGTGTTAGAGATCTGGTTGAAAAAGTGTACTGTGTCTGAAAAATAGAATATGGTAGCCTGGCTACTATATATGTGATAACAGAACATACCGAATCTTGAAGGAAATATTGACGTGGAATTCGTTGACAATTGGGTTCAACAATTGGAATCTTACTACTTTGTGAATGAACTCTCCGAAGCGAAAAAGATCACCATTGCATCCTTAAAGATGTCAACCTCTGTACATTGCTGGTGGGAAAATTTATTGACAAAGATGGAAAAAGAAGGCGACCCCATAGACACATGGGTAAAATTTTTCGAGTACATCCGAAAGGAGTTCTACGTGCCCAAGTATCTTGAACAACAGTATAAGAAGTGGCAGCAACTAAGGAAATAGAAAGACCAGTCCTTGCAGAGTTACACCTACGAGTTCTATTGACTCATGGCTAGACTTGGCGTCCAAGAAGAAGAGAAATTGCTTGTCCTGAAGTACGTCAGCGGTTTATCCCCGTACATTCAGCAAGCGATGGAATTTTTGACTGTCAGTACGCTTGTGGATGCATTGCATTACGCCAACAATCTTGAAGCTAAATAAAAAGGAAAAACACATTTCGCGAACAAGCCGATAGGTCGAACATCTGACAAGAAGTTGTCAGCCGACTTTGACAAGTCAAAGCACCCTTCTCAACAGACCCCACCAAAGCCTGATTATCATAAGAACTTTCAGAAAGACAAGAAGGATTGTACAACAAACAAGATCCTAACGGGAAATGGTGTGATTACCACAATTTAGCCTGGCATGATATGTCAGAATGCAAAGCTCGAAAGACATTTTGGAAAAATTGTCGACCTCCAACTTATCCGACAAAACCCTGGTAGAATCCGACCCAAAAGCGTCGACTCTCTTGGCTTCGACATCGACCACTCCGACAGCCTTGACTATCGTCGATGAGGAGGAATGACAACGCCTGTTCCATACACGGATATGGGTTCAGAAAAATCCATTACATCTGATTGTGGATAATGGTACCCAGAAGAACTTCGTTTATGAAGATCTTGTGAAGAAATTAGGTCTTGTCACCACTCCACATCCTTATCCTTACAATATCGGTTGGATGAAGGATGGACAGGAATTAAGGATCACTCACCAATGCAGAATTACCTACTTGATTAAGCCTTTTGAAGATGAAGTACTTTGTGACATGGCACCGCTTTCCGTAGTCGACGCCCTATTCGAAAAACCTTACTTATGGGATTGACACGGTACATATTGGTCACGACCACAAAAGGTGATTGTCAAAATTAAGAATCAATGGTACGACATACCAGAGCGACAACCCTCATCTACGGTTGCTATAATATTTGCCAAACAAACAAAGAAGCTTATCAACCATGCTCAGAAGTTCGCATTGATTATGATAAAGCCTCATAATTCTAGAAAGACTGCAGCAACGAGTCAACTCACCGACCAACGCAGCTCTCGACAACAACAACAGATCGACCATATTCTTGACGAATATCGGAACGTATTTCAAGAGTAGGATGGAGTACCTCTGCATTGTCAGGTAAAACATTCCATTGAACTTGTTCCTAGTTCTTCATTACCTAATGCATCTATTTACAGAAGATCCATTCTCGAGAACGAAGAGATTCGCAGACAAATCTAGGATTTGATCAAAAGGTCACATCTGCCCAGCTCCTCTCCTTGTGGAAGTCTAGTCGTCCTAGTTCCAAAGAAAGACGGGACTTGGTGCATGTGCATCGACTATTAGGCTCTCAACAAGATTTCAGTAAAGAACAGGTATCCTCTTCCATGGATAGATGAACTCATCGACAATCTGAAAGGTGCTAAGTTCTTTACAAAGCTTGACCTTAAGTCGGGTATCATCAAATTCCGATCGAGTCCGCTGATGTATGGAAAATGACTTTCAAGACCAAGGAATGATTTTTTGAATGGTTAGTCATGCCTTTCGGCTTAACCAATGCACTTGCAACCTTCATGAGATATATGGATGACCTTCTACGACCCTTTATCGGCAAGTGTGTCATTGTCTATCTCGACGATATCTTGATTTTTAGTCGATCATGGGAAGAACATGTCAGACAAATTTGACAAATCTTTGGCATTCTCTAGCAACATCGACTATATCTAAACATGGACAAATGCTCATTCGCGATGACCAACATCAAATATTTGGGGTATGTAATTGACTCTACAAGCATTCATGTTGACCCAGAAAAAATACAGATCCTCAAAGATTGTCCCATTCCTTAAAACATTCATGAACTGAAAAGTTTTCTTGGTTTGGCGATTTTTTATCGACGGTTCATACTTCGCTTCAGCCACATCGCATGGCCTTTGAATTAGTTGACTAAAGGAAATCGGAAACATGTCTTCAAATGGACACCGACACAACAACAAGCTTTTGAACAACTCAAAAACAATCTTTGTACTACACCAATACTTGTTTTACCTGATTTGCATCAGCCCTTTGAGATTGAGACGGATGCATCGGACTATGCCCTCGGCGCAGTGATCACTCAGTCGGGTCACCCAATTGCGTTTCATTCTAAAACTTTCAACGACATTGTTAGAAGGTATTCGACGTATGAAAAATAACTCTACGCCATTGTAGAAGCTCTTAAGCGATGGAGGCACTACATTCTTAGCGAGGAAACGGTCATTCTCACTGACCATGAGCCTTTACAGTTCGCCCCGTCCCAGTCGAAACTACAGACAACTCGACTACTCTAGTGGACTAATTACCTGCAACAATTTCAGTTGGTAACTAAATATCGGAAAGGAAAATCCAATGCTGCAGCCGACCACCCATTACTCTATTGTCTGCAGTGATGAGTATGCAGGGTTACGACACCACTACTTGGCCACAATTGTATTCGGTAGACTATTATTTCTCCGTAATTTATCGATAGCTTCAGGCCAACACGTTTTCTATTACTGACTACTTCCTGAAGGACTCCTTGCTATACAAGCTTGAGTAACTTTGTGTACCGACCAGTGAGCACAGATAAAAGCTCATTTGGGACGCGCGTTACAGCAAAATTGCAGAACATTTTGGAGTTGCAAAAACCCTTGTTATCCTCCAAAAGTATTTTTATTGGGCTTCACTTAAATTTGACGTCAACAAGTACATTCGATCGTGCGTGGTTTGTGCCACTACTAAACTGCCGAATCGACGACAAGGACTGTACACACCCCTGGCAGTTCCTAATTGACCATGGGAATCTATTTCTATGGACTACTTTACGGGATATCCTACTACCAAACATCAACATGACACGATCTTAGTAGTAGTCGACGGATTTTCCAAGATGGCTATACTCATACCATGTAAGAAGACTATGACAATGCAACATACTGCTAAGTTCTTCTTCGAACATGTTTGGAAACATTATGGCCTTTCGAAAACTATTATCTCCAACAGAGATGCAAGATTTGTCAGCACCTTTTGGCAAACTCTCTGGCAGCAGCTCGACACGAGACTTTCTTTGTCGACAACCTTCCATCCTCAGACAGACGGATAGACGAAAGTCGTAAATCGCTTGGTAGTACAATTGCTTCGCATGTACAACCACAAGCATTGTCGAACATGAGATGATAGCCTCCGATACATACAACATAGTTACAATCGTGCTCAACACAGTTCTAGGGGAAAGAGTCCATTCGACATCTATGATGGATTTCAACCTTCAACGCCTATCGAGTTGATTAGTTCCTCGACACAGTCGAATGACACCGACTTCGAAGGACGAGAAGTTGAGAAAGCATTAAAGTTAAGAGATCAAATCTACAACATCCAGAAGCAAGCACAGGAAATGTCGCAACGAGCTAATGCAAAATCTAAGGCCCGACACGACAAGCATCGTATTCCTCATTCATTCCAAATTGGGGATCGGGTCTGGTTACATCTAAAGAAGGAGCGCTTCATTGGCCCATATAGAAAGTTGAAACCTTTAGGATATGGTCCATACAGTATCCTTAAACAGATTGGAGAAAATGCTTTTTAGCTCGACATTCTTGCATGCCTTGGCCTACATCCAGTATTCAATGTAGACTTACTTTGACCATACCATGCACCATTGTTGGAACAGAACGACTTGCAAACAACAGAACCTGAAGACATCCATCCATATGTTTAGGAACCTCTTCTTTGTGACACCATTGTGGGACGACAAATACGCCATACACGGACGAACTCCATTCCCTTGTTTCAAGTGGTTAAAGTTGGACAGCGTCCCGCGCAAGGAAAGTGGTACTCTGCTACGGAACTAACCACCAAGTTTCCTCACTTGAACGAACACACAATGGAGACCATTGTTTCTTAAGGAAGGAGGAATGATCCACTCAGCAGTTGGCATGTTGTTGGACTTCGAAAAAGTTCAGTACTTTGATAGGTTTAGTATAGGCTTCACAAGTCCGAACCTTGACACAACTGACTTTGACAACCTCGACAGGTTTTGCGTTCGACATGCAGCATCTCGACATGCCTTGTTGGCACTGACGACTGTTGAACAACGACAGATTGTTTCTTTGTCTTCCATTCGTCTACGATGGTTGAACTTCCGAACCGTTATAGCTTCTTTTGTAACTGAACGTAACGGGTAGTCACCCAAGCATCTCAACATTCTATATAAACATGTATATTATTGTATTATACATCGATCAATTTTCATGGAGAAGAAGTATCAATAGAAATTGGTTCGAATTCTTGCATATTGTCTGTGAGCATACTTTCTGTCTATATAGTGTATTTCTTGCTTTATCTATTATTTTTTGCTTCCGCCATAACAATGCTCGACTCCTTCAGTCGAACTATTGTCCCCAACGTGCACCTGGGCATGACCTAGATCATGCATCATATTCTTGGATATAACTAACCTCCTCATGATCACAATGATCATCTTTTGAAGTTTTGGTTCCAAAGATATTACAAGGAGTAAAACCTTCCAAAACTTCATCCCTAAGTGGTAAACACGAAGGAGTGTCATCATACACATTACATACTTGATGAATTTCTTCTTAAGTTTCATTATAGACCTCTTTAATGGTTTCTTCTTAAGGTTGATCTAGGCATAAACATGATCATCATCACTGAAATAATCATGAAAAGATCCCCAATCTTCAATATTTTTTGTTGATGGGTCATGTGGAGGATGTTCAACAATGTCTGAATTTTGATATACTTCTTCATTTGGATCATTTTGGAGGTGTTGCTCAGCAGTGGGAATTATTTTTCTCTCAGCGTTTTTAGCTGGTCGAAGCCTCTTTCTACAACAGTTACCATATCTTCCTCACCAACATGCCACATCTCAAAAAATATAGCAAAGAATTCTTCAAGGGAGGTAATGCATTTATAAGGAAGACCACAATACCATATCCAAGCATCCTTCTTTAAAGTATTAACAAATACCCATATCTTATTATCTTCATGAAGCATGTTGATTTCATTCCCTAATGAAATAAAGGACATGATATGCACGACAGCTAAATCACCATTTCCAAAAAAGATTGGAAGCGGAACACTTCCCTCATGTGAGAGATATGGCTGATGGTTCGGAAATCCCGAGATGCCTGAGAAGTCAATGGGAGGATATACATTTGAAATTTCAGCTCTGGATTCTTCATCATCCATAATGGTTATCAATAGCACATATTTGAATTAATCATGCATTTCAAACTGGACTGGAGCTATCAAACAATTGACTCAATTACACAATCAATCTCAACAATTATATGAGAAACAAGGTTTTATCACTTCAATGGAGTCGCCAGATGAAAATTTAAAATCTACTCTAAACATTCATCAAACAAACCAAAAAAAAAGGAAAGAAAAAGTCATATTCCGGGAATAAAAAGACATGTCCCCGACAACGACGCCAAAAATGTTTCCACCTAAAACACACTTCATTGCAAAAAAGACTCTCAACCACTAGGTGTGTTCTTGAGGGGCAACTATGAGTGTAGAACCCACTGTCACCTCGATTCCTAACTCCTCTGTTTATACCCAACTCCCAAAAAGATTAAGGGGGGTAGTGCCTACTTACTAAGTTTCTTAAAGGTTTTAATCAGGAGTTAAAATTTATTAAGGTTTACTTAAGTTCAATGACAAACAATCATGGGAAGATGCAACATTTTCAATGACATGCAAACCTTTGCTTTAAAATTAAACCATATACAACTACACAAAAGAAATGAATAATTATTCACAAAACCAATGCCTATTCTATTTGGGCTATGGAGTCATAGATTTAAGAAATGCACTTGTTAACCAAGGAATTAGAATTATATATACAAGTGAAATTAATCAGTTCTCATTTCAAAGGTAATCAATATTTACATTCGAATTAAATAAACAATGAATTGAAACTTGCTTGTAGATAACCCAACTAGAAATGTAGAACTCGAAATAAAATGCTTTGCAAATTAAATGCCAAAAGAAACAAGTAATTGTAGTGTTTTGCAAATTAGATGCCAAAAGAAACAAGTGATTGTAGTGTTTTGCAAATGGTCCTGTAAATTTTAGTTAATTTAAGGTCTCTCTTTAGCTTAGGGGAATTAATATGTGAAACAATGAAAGTACAACCTAACTAATGTGTCTACCCCAAACACTTATCTCTTTCGATTTGAGAGAAATTGTTGGGTGCTCAACAAGAGAACACAAGGTTCCCTTCTAGATCTGCAAGTCAATCCAAAGTTTGTTGGGCGCTCAACAGAAGGACACTAAGTGCCACAAGGCTCCCAACAACCTCTACCTGTAATGTGCCAACTTGGAGATTTGACACACTAACTCAGACCAGCTTAGCAAACAAGAGACTAGGTGACTCCAATTGGGATTTTTATCAGGAACTGAAGTGGATTTTTTACCGTGGGAGGCTGAGAGGCATGGAATATCAGTTAATAGAGTCTTAAGGTTCGCTCTAGCAAGTTTGAAAGAGTTTAGAGAATATTTAATCAGTAAACTAGTGAAAGAGGTTTATAGGATTGCACAACTGACTCGACTTTAGGATGAATCAAACACTGCCAGGATGGCTCGAATTCTGAAACTCAGGGCTGGAATGGGTTAATTAGCTTGTTAATGAGTAGCATTAAGTGGAAAAATCGGATTTGGAGTTGTCTTGAGGTTTTTATGACTTTATCACTGAAACTAGCTAGAATTTCATGGCAATCTAGACTAGGTTCGCACAAGAGGAAAGGAAACCATCTTTATTTTATTTCAGCACATAAATAAAATGTAAGAGGTCTGATATTACATCAGAAATTTATGAGAGAAAAGAATAGAAGAATCCTCCTTGAGAAAGGACTGAGAATCATAAAAAATTGGACTGGAAGGCTTCTTCAATCACTGCAATTGATCTCAGGACCTGCCATAAACTTTGATGGAGATTGGATGTCTTCATCCCTACAATAGAAGCATGAGTCACATCTCCCATGTCTAGAGGCAAATAGCTCTCAATTCAATTCTCCAACTATAAAAAAAAATGAGCTAGGGGTGCACACTCTTCCTTTTATAGATTGAATGATGTCTTGTTGAGCAAGCTAAAGAGGCTAATGCGCCCTCATGGATGGATAAAGTTGCCTTGCTTTCATGCTTTACCTTTTTGCCTTCATGCTTTAGCTTTTACTGCTTTGCTTTTGCTTTTCCTACTTTTGTTATGTTTTTTCCTGCTTTTCAGGCTTTATCCTTCTTTTGCTTTCCTTCCTTAGATTTTCTTGCCTTGGTTTACTTTTTACTGCTTTTCTGTTTTATCCTACTTTATCTGCTTTCTACTTTATCATGCTTTACTGCCTTGGCCTTCTTTCTGCTTTATCCCTGCTTTCACAGCTTTATTTTCTTTTTCTGCTTTGAGCCATCTTTTTTTTCTTTAGTCTTGCTTTCCTAGTTTTCTTTCCTTAATTGTTTTATTGCTTCTTTCCTCAACTTTCTTAATTTTATCTTTTCCTGACTTTCCTTCTTGTGCAAGCTAACTTTGGTCAACTTTCCTCCATTGCGCCCTTGAGGATTATTTCTTTTTTTAGTTTCATAAATAAAATATTAATTTATGAATATAACCACTAATAAATGCCTCATAAAACTTTATTCTGTGAATTTAGCCTCTCCTAATTAATTAATACTTTGAAACCTTCAAAAATTAATCCCAAGACATTTAATTTTTTCTCCTCAACCCAAGGGACTAGTTGGGTTAGGAACTCAAACCTTGAATCATTCATGAGGGGACATGACACTACCCCTATAGCTCCACAGGTCAACCTTTATTTTCTCAATTTCTTATCAATATAAAGTTGAGTGCCTATTAATCTAGCCAGCTCAAATATTCTCTCTTTCTTGTCACCCAGGGTCGGACCAATCGACAAGGGGAGTGAATACAGGGGGGAGATTGGGGAAATGGTTATTTAATTTGAAATAAAGAATAAAAGAACTTTAAAGAAATTTAACTATACTAGCCAACACGATATTGCAAGGATGACAAAGCCAGCTCACTTACAAGGTGTGGGCACAAAAGAATAACTTGAAGCAAAATTACAAACCAACACTAGCTTCACAACCCACTCTCTGAAGGGAAAGGGTGGGGCAAAAATAAACTTGCGGAAAGAAAACAAACTATTATATCTCTTCTTCAATTTCTATGCAAGGGTGGGCAAGCCCATTTTCCTTTGCATGCAATGAATGGCAAATTTCAAAGAATAACAAATTCTAACCTAGCCACACAACTCTCTTCCTAAAGAATATATGGGGCAAGCAATGAAAGTAAATGAAATAATGAAATAAAACTAAGTACCTAAATCTAGCCTTTCTTCATTTGCAATGCAAGGGTGGGAAAACCCAACCTGTTTTGCATGCAAGGGATGGCTCAAAACTGGAAAGAAACTTGAATACTCTTGAAATAAAAGAAGAATCAAGTCCGTGAGACTCTCTTGAACTTGTTACAAATGATAAAATTTCAGCACTTGAGAATTTAGGGAAATGAGAGAAAGATGAGATTTGAACCCTTTGAGCTATGAATTTTGAAGTGGTGGCTTTTGGGAGTCCTTTGCACAATTTTTTGCCCAAATTCTGACAGAGTTTCCCGTTGTTCTAACACAAACCTGCTAAAAACCAGCAAGCAAAATAATGGTAAAAATGCCCAAAATCACTTTGGGGCACTATGAGTGTTAGTGAAAAAATATGTACAAAATTTCTACAGATTTTCTACAGAATTCATCAAGTAACTAGCTTCAAATAATTTGAGATTGCAAGTAGTTAAACAAGATTTAAAATGTGAATATGATAAAATAAATATCCAGAAATTTAAATTAGAAATGAAGAAAAATGCCCTTTGCTCATCAAAGTTTGAAGAGGAGGGGCATCCAACTGAGGAATCCCACTCTCCAATTCAAGCAACCTGCAACTTGAGAGATCTTCGCGACACAACTAAAAGGAAGGTGAGATTCATGTGATGAGCCAAGAAATCATAAACTTCTACCTAGAAAAATATGAAGTTCTTGACTACAAAAATGAAAACACAAAATCTATGGCAAAAATACCACAAATCTTACCAAAGCAAAGAAGTTTGCTTCTTTGGCCTCCCCAAACTTGAGTAGCTATTGAGCATGGAAGCAAATCACCATAGAGCAACAAAGACACAATATTTCCTCCAAAAAAATTTATTCACAAAGCCAAATGGCTGAAAATTACAATGGCCCAAAATGAGAGCAAAGTGGAAGCAAGAGCATAAAGGATTGTAACCAAAATGACGAGGGGAAGTCTCATTAAATAGGAAAAGAGTGAAGGGAGACCCCATTTGCATGTTTGCCACTTGTCACATGAGTGAGGGAAGCTCCCACGGAGAGGGGGGCACACTTCCTATAGAGAGCAACTTCAAACTTAAGAAACACTTGCATGGGGGGCCCTTTTTTCCTCTAAAGTCACTGTAGGAGCATAATATAACATTTCGAAACTTAATTTCCCCTCCCCAAGTGACTTTTGTCACTTTACAAAATTTTGTCATTCTAATCAATGACCAATTTTCCTAGTTTTTTGGACTGACTTAGGAAAACATGCCCAAAACCTTAGCAAAACTCATCCAAATGACTTCAAACTTGGTCTAAGGGTGTAGGGGGTCTCATGCCATTGATTTTGAGTACCCATACCCCTATTTATGGGAATTAGGTGCCACTTAACCCTCTTTACATTACAAGTTTTTTTATGTTGATGGACAATTTTTAATCACCAAAAATTAAAAATTCCTAGGAAAAACTTAATGAAATTCTGCAAGACTCTGGAAAATGTCTAACATGGTAATGTGCAACATTCCTAGACCTTAATCACCCCATGGACTCAATCATTAGAATGCCTTTCACCAATTTGGAAGAATTTTTGAGTGAAAAACTCAGATAATTAAAATCACTAAAAATGAATTTTAATTATCCAAAGGAAAAAACACTCGATGAAAGGAATTCCCTAATGATAAATTATTAGACAACTAAGTCTTACAAAAATTGACCCTCATGCTGACATATCATTACAATATCCCCCGCAGGGGTGCAGAAATTGCGGAAATTTCATGGAGAAGAAGAAGAGAAGAAAGGAGAAAAGTTACGTTGTTGAGTCTTTTGGAGCTTGAATTTTTTTTTATCTAAGTACACCTTTCTCGTTTTCAAGACACATGGTAGATGGTTTTCCACCTAGTTTGTTTGGTGGCCAATAGGAAGCATTTTTCTTCGAGTCTAGCATCTACTGTTGTATATTCTTAAGTGAATTCACTGATTAGTCTTAAGCACTTGTTGTTATGGTTGTATATTTATGGTGTTTAAGCTTCTTTCACTAAGTGCATGTATCTCATTGCTTGTACTTTACATTGTACTTAGCTAGTCTAGACAACTCTAATGAATAAATATTCATCTAGACTTTAAATCCTAGGGGTGTCCCTAGGATTTGGAAAAGCGAGTTAGGCTTAAAGTGAGAGGCTGTGAATGTTGATGTGAGAGTGACACCCAACCTTTGTTTCCATCTATGTTTTGCTAGTGGGTTGAGACTTTTCCCACTCACATATAGGTTTGGGAGGTAACAAACCCTCCTAAAGTGTGCCCATCAAGATGGCCTCAAAACATGTGCCAAGATGCCAAATATAGGGGAGTGCTCCACTAAACCAAGAGATAAATCATCATTAAGTACTAATCACATGCCCAAAATAGTAAAAATGGCTAGGGTGTTTTCTTCAAGAAGCCAATGAACTCGTCCTCCAAAATAATCCTTGGGTGAAAGAGACCTCAAACAATGTGCCAAAGCATAGATCGATGTGCATGGGCATCAAAACAACCCCTAGATCTAGAAAATAAGGTAGGAGCTCTAGATAATTGTGCATGTAGGGTGGTTATGCCTTAATAAATATTCCATCAAGGGAGCGCTCCACCAAGTAAAAAGTCAATTAACTCAAGAAACCATCCCAATTCTAGAAATCTCCACAAGTACTAGGGTACTCATCCATCAAGACAAATAAAACTCAACCAATGTAGCTGTTGGAAGGCCCCACCATCTTGGAATTTGTGTAATGAGTGGTCCACCAGCTAATGCATAAATCATGATGAAGGCTCAATAAATAAGGCTATTAAACCTCCTCTAGTCAAGGTGCTCCATCTCAAACAAATTAACACCTCAAATCAAGGCATGGCATAGTCTCCAAGATGAATGCTCTATGGGTCAACACCAAGGGTGAACACGTATACAAGTGGACAACTCCCACTTGAATGCCTCAACGCCCACATAGTGGTCAAGTGGTCAAGGGAAGCATCTAGGAAGGCGTGCACTCGTGATATGCCCATCACCAAGCTAAGCTCTCCATCAAATCAGCTTGTATGTCTCTAATATGTGTGACGAAGATGCCAAATAAACGATGACCATGATGTATATGCATCCTGCATGGACAGTGTGTTCGGACTTCGGCCTAGTACAATGCCTCATACAACATGAGGATTAACAGGTCTCAATCCTATTTACTTTATTGTAATAATACACGGCAGATTCGCTGCTCAAGTTATCCATTCAAATTATAGGAGTGACACTTTTACCTGAATTTTGTTTTCAGCACTATCATGCAATACTTCGATGCTATCTCCCAAGAGAGAGCAAGCGAGCCTCATGTCATGATATGACACTTTTCATTACGTGAGGTAGGGTATTGTGGTAAAATAACTGTATATTAGTGGACTTGGTGATCTTTATCATCCTTTTCATCATTTTTTAAGTGATTCTAGGAATGGTATTGACAAGGATGAAATTCTTAATGATTCAGCTAGAAGTGCAGTTCAATTTTCAGAATATGAGTCATATATGCATTTAATGCAATGAAGATAGTCTCTCTTGTAAATCCATTTTTATGTCATTGCCATTAAGTATCGCTGTCCATCTTTATGGTGATTTTACTTGTTCTTGCTTTGGTTGTTCTGCAGTTCTTCACAACAAAACCTTTTGCCTGTCATCCATCAAGTTTGCCTAAATATCCACCTAGCAAGGAGTTCGATGTTAAACTCCGTGATGATGAATCAAGAAGGTGCAAAAGTCTTTGAATATTTACATTCTTTGTTGGAAGTATGCTTGTGTTCAAGTCATTGTTCAACCTAGTCATTTTATTAATAAATTTAGTTTAGCATATCTGTTTGAAAGAATATCATGATATGATAACATGGTATTGTTGATTTTTAGGATTTCCAATTTTATTAGTGATTTGTCTAGTCTGCAGTTAGCATATGAAATCTATGGCAATGTTACAAGTAGACTAAGGTTGCCTTGTGCCACTAGAAGGGTGAGAATTTTACAAAACATCTATCTGCCATATTTGTAACTCTTTTTCTGTTATTCAAAGAGCATATATGATTTCAATGTAGTACAATTGCTAATGAAAATCAGTAAGCTGGATGCTTTAGATGCTGTACTGCATGGGAAAATGACAAGGTAACAATGGAATTCAATGATTGAATGAGGGCTGGTGAAGTTTGCTTGAAAGTAAATTGCAGAGCTAGATGAGATAAATCTGTGAGAACAAGAACCGCCATGGCTTGGGGATCAAATTTTGATGGTTAACATCCTTTTTCCCCATTTTTCCTGTATAGCTTTCTATTAATTATGAGTAGGTAAAAATTAAAATTACAGTTTTTCTACAATAGAAGTGCCACAACAGGCAATACCTCTGGTTGTACGACCTCAGATGCCTATCATGGCAGACAATCTATCTTATCTCTTAGCATTGATCTTCATACCCATGATGATATTGTATAGTACATTGATCATAGTCACCTATAGATCTAGATCTCACTGACAACTCATTAGTGGATAACTATGTCAACTCATAAAGTGATAAGAATAGAAACTCATATGAGAGGTGATAACTCATAAAGTTATAAGAATAACAACTCATATGAGAGGTGATCTAGGACTTTGTGGTTGTTTAGGGACTTCTAGTCTAGCATTCCCCCCTCAATCACAAGTCTTAATAATTATACCAGTAAAGCAAAAAGAACTGGTATCATCTTCAATCTGAAACTTTGGAACTCAGTTTCAATGAAGATATGCCTGAAAACCCACCAATCTAGTTCTTGAACTTTGAATGAGAACTGGAATTTTGGAAGTAAACAACTGCAATGTCTGAACATTCCTTGATTTTGATTTTGCTAGAAGAAGCTGGCATCTTCTGCTAATTTGGTGAACAAATAGGATCACCAAAGCTCTCTTACAACATCCCAATGAATAGTTGAATTTGATGTACATAGTTTGTTGATTGATTTGTTTTGAATGATTGGACTTTGAATCTTGAAGCCTAACTATCATCATTGATGTTCCCCTTTGTCAGGTGCAAGGTGAGAAGAATGTGGAAGGGATCCAAACTTAAGCTTTTGGATTCTTCTTCAATCATTGAATTTTGATGCCATGTATTTGGTGGTTTTGGTCCTTGGATGACCACTAACCAATATCATCAATGGATGTGGTGGTTTTGGTTGACCACTAACCTTTTCACTTTATCTTGTTTCTTCAATTTACTTCGCCCCTTGAGGTGCAAGAGAGTACCTTTCTTCTTTGATTTTTGCATTCCCCCTCCTTATGGTACAAGGGAGTACCAATTCAAAATGGGCCATAGACATGTCGAAAATGATCATCTGGAATAGTTGATTGAAATTTGTTTGCTTCTGTAATTTCACCATTCAAATGTGTCTTTATACGAGTTTGAACTAGACAGTAATATTTTTGCAACTTCTTGACTTTCCGTTTCCATCACAAAGAACTTATCCATCCAAAGTGCATTGTTCTTTTTTGAACCTTCTTGTTTTTTATACATATATCTCAGAGATGATTTGTTTTCCTGCAATGAAGAGAAGGATGGAGATCAAAACATTATGTCTCCAAATGGCCAACTCTATGACAATGTTGGCATTCAATTATGAATTTCTTCCGTGTGTTTATCATGAACTATTTGAATAGCTTCTTCATTATCTTTTGGAGCCTTCAACTTTTCATTAAGAAGTCTTGCACTCACAAACTGAATTGGTTTGGGGTAATTTGGAATATGAAAGTTGTTGTCTTTTTCATATCCTAGTCCATATCGATTTCTGTTGGATTGTAATTATTCCCCAAGTTTTGACAATCATCTTGGAAAGATCATTTTTTGCTTCTTGATATTCTTCATTAATGTTTTGTTCAAATTCAAATTCACTGTTACTGCTATCACTTTGTGCTTCTGCTTGCGATCCATCTTCAACTCGTGTTCATCAATTCACTATTCATGACTGATTCCTTCTCATGACTAGATAAAGAATCAGCAACCATAGTATCTTTATCAACCAATTTTACTAGATCACTTGTATCACAAGTAGCAACAAGATTTTCTGTTACATCATTTGTATCACAAGTAGTATCAACCGTTTGATTTAGGTCACTTGTGTCACAAGTTGCATCAATCATTTGCATTAAGTTATTGGTCTCGGAAGGTGCATCAACCATGTTTTCCATTATCTCCTCATTTTCAATTAATGTTGTTTGAAGTGCTTTATCAATTGATCCTTCCATTCAATTTGTTTGTAAATATTAGCAACCCTATTCTCCAATTCTTCCAAGGCGCCCTGTAGTTCTTTAATTTCTTGATTTGCATTTTGCAATCATTTTCCTCCTCTACCCATTGGTGATATTTTGATATTTCACGCTCGTTTGCACTTGTATGTCACACTCGCTTTGATTGTTTTCATGCTCGTTTGTACTTATGTCAACCTCAGGGTGTTGGGTACTACCGATCATGCACCCCAAAATTGTGATTACAATGATTTTGATATTGATTGACTTGAAGATTGCAATAGTGACCTCCTTATTCAAATTTCAGGGATTTCCTTTATGATACTTTTCACAATTGCATTTTGAATTTGACTTTGAAAGGATTAATGCAATTCTTCCTTTGTGTAACTCAATGACTCAATCAACTATTGATTCAAAGAGAATTGGTGTTTGATGGATTTAATTTCATGCCATACATAAGTGATTGTGTGATGATCCTTAAACCTTGCACCATTTTGAGTTTTGAACTTTTGAGTCTTTTATGCTTGTTTACTTCATGTGTGTGGAGTTTGTTTGCCAAATTAAATGTGTCAAAGACTAGAGACAACACATCATAAGCATTCAATAAATCATGCACAGTCGCACACAAGTACAAGTGTCCTTAGACCCACTTATTCAATTTCAGGCCAGGTCTAGGACAAGGCCACCACCAAAATAGGATAAATTTTGATGTGGTACACCAAGTTGCGATCTATGCTTATATTCTCCTTTTCAATGAGAAGACATCAATCTTCTTTTCTCCTTCAAATTCTTTACAAGTGTTTTGCCAAAAAAAATCTCCAAACACTCTTCAATTATGTTTACCAAGTGATACAAGCCTCCAACCATATGTCAAAGTACAATGATGTCTAGCTTCCAGGTTGTCCTTTTTCACTTTCAAGCTAATAAAGACCCTTGAAGCTCAATTTAAAATAAATCCACTCATACAATATTATTATGGTCCACTTACTTGATTACAACCAATCGTGCATTAGTGTCCATAACACACAATCATCTCTTTTTTTTAATGAGGGAATCTACTTGCCATCGAAAAGAACGATTTCCCATTTTCCTGTTCATTTGGATTTTAATAAAAACTAATTACCTCCTTTCTCCAACAATGTGGCTTTTGTTGCAAGCTTTTGTGCTCTTTGATTCACCGATCCAAAGGGATTGATGATTGCCTGTACTCCCAAGTGGGATGGGACTCCAACCAAACGCCCATAACACAGCAAAATAGCTTTATTGAAAATCTCGTCTCTGCACGCCTCGCTTTGTAAAGACGATATGCTTATTTCCAGTCTGGTACGCATGGAATTTGTCAATGAGCAATTTGGGAAAGTGATCTTCACTTTCTCTTGACCCAGATCATATATTTGTTGAGGTTGGTACAACCATGGCCAGATCAGTCACAAAGGAATCATGTAAGGTTCGTCCCACTATAAAAATTGTTGAATGGATTTTAATAGATTTGAGAGTGAACAGATCTCGAAAAGTAGAGGACAACGCAAGCGAGGTTTATGGGAGGACCCACTAGCACTGAACAAGAAAATTCACCTTATTTGCTGGTAGATTGAGATGCGCCTTCCTTCATTCATCCACAGGCATCACACAACTATGTATTCTTATGTAGATCAAGTCTTCTTTTGTTCAGATCCGCTTCAAAAAGGAAATTTAAGATTAAAAACATCCTCCACAATATCTTTTGCCAAGATAGTTGTTGATTGTTTATTTTCAGAAATCTTTAAACAATATATTTTGCATCGGTTTAGGCTCATCAGTGTTGCGTTGCTCTTTTCGTGGGGTTCCGCCTCGAGGTAGAAAGAAAGAAAGAAATTATTTTTAACATCCGCGAGGCTAAAAATAGCCTATGGGACAGAGCCTTGCCCGCTGATTTTTGCATTTCCACCCTTTTCATGTTCAACTTGATGATGAGCTCCTCCATTTTCACCACCGTCCCTTCATTGAATAAATTAACGCAAGAACTAGTTGTCAAGATATTCACATAATTTTCCCTGCTGTCCTTAATGGCCTTGCACTCTAAAATGAAATGCTTTTTTGTTTCCACTTTTCTGGAGGTGCAAAAAGTACACACTCTTTCTTCCCAAGCTTCCTTTGGTCTTTTCCAGCGTTCCATTTCACAATGCAGTTGATGGGAATTGTTCTGATGCCGCCTAATTCGCACCTTGGGTCACGTGGCAGAAATCTTCAAGCCACTGGGTGCGACCTTGGGGGCAAGCAAGAGTCAAGTGCTGTTACTTGATCTTGACTCCTCCGTCTAGGCTCTCTCCTAGCGAAGCCAAGGGGGGTGGTCCCTAGTAAAATCAACTATGGTGTTTAATTTATGAAATAAAACAATTAGTCTAGGAGATGAGATGAGATAAAATATCACAACTAAGATGAACTGCAAATGATATAAATAACTAGCACATCAAATAACATTCCACACAACACATAAATTAACTTAAGCATAAAAATAAATAAGATTGTCAAAATAGACCAGTGCTAATGGAGTGCTTGTGTAAGGGTTGCTAGTGAAGTCTCGTGAAGTATTGCAGTTGTCTCAGTTGGTCAATTTTAAGATTGTTAAGTGAGTAATTAAGGGCATGGGTTAATTGTGGGTTTGGCCCTGTTGCCGCCTAATACACACTTTATGACACGGGAAAGTCTCCAACCCGTTTTGTGTGTCCTTGGGGGCAAGTTAGAGCTGGGGACCACTGTCACCACAGTCCACAACTCCTCCGTTTAGGCTAGATCCCAACAGAGCCAAGGGGGGTAGTCCCTACGGAATACTAAGTTCCAGATTTATTAATTAATTACAAATTAATTAAAGGGATCCTTTAAGGTTACAAAATTACAAGACCAGTGCCTATATTAAATGGAGTCAAAAGATTACAAGTTACAAACAATAACAAATCAAGGTATCTAAGCAATGTACAGATGAATTAAATTTATCAATATAAACAAATAAACAAGTAAGATAGTTACAGTTAAGAGATAGCACAAAGAAAATGCCTTAAATGAAATTCAGTAAATGAAAAAAAAAAAAAGGACTTTAAGTTGTATTTACTCGAAGCACTTTAAACAAATATTGAACATTCACTGCATAAACAAATATAGAGCTGAAAGTAAATGAGACCGAAAGTAAATGTGTTGGATTGCTTGCGGTAAAATAAAAATGAAAGTGCTTGTAGTAAAACCTTGAACAGCAAGGTGATAGTAAAATGGACCAATGTTTGTAGGACGTTTTGCAGTGTCTCTTGGTTAATTTTAATAAATTTTATTAGAGTTGGAATCTTTGATTATGTTCTAGAACCGGTGGTGTGACTACCCCGATCTAGTTCTTCTCAAACCGAAGAAAGATTGCTGTTGCGCTCAACAGGTGGGAGCAAAGCCCACCCCTAGCTCACAGGTCAATCCCCAATGGCCCGGTGCTCACAAGGAGGACGTCGATGCGCCTAGAGACTGTCCCCAGCCTGCTACCCCTTGCAGCTTTCGAGTCACTGTTTTTAATCGATTCAAAAGTCTCTAGATGGGTGCCTATTAGACTACGACTTCCTTTTCCCCTGGTCGTATCTCGGAGTACCCCGGAGGGTGATAACCGAGTAGAGGAGCAGGAGAATAGAGAAGCTTTGTTGGTTAATTTTATGGGTTAATTTTAAGTCTTGGATGATTAAGATGCAATGTAAATTTTAAAACTATCAACAAGATCACCAAGCGATATCCCTTATGGGAGGTGCTGGAACTTGATCTTGGACTTTGGAAATAGAATGTTTGAAATTGTAGTAAAGTGTTGTTCTAATTACCTAAGCCCCCACTTACCCTGTTTTTCATATCCAGCTTGAATTCCCTAAAGGGAGATGACAAGTGGATAGAGGATACGCAGGGTTATATGGGTTGTATGATTACTCTTTAACAGGGAAATAGTTGAACTTAAAAGAAACTGTAACTTGCTAAAGTAATGTTTGAGCTAACCTCACAACAATCTCTGTTACAGAGATGGTGGTCTGTAACAGAGATAGGTGGGTGAATAAATAAAACAGTAGACTAAATAAATCAGTGAATTAACCTCACTTCAATCTTTGTGACAGAGATGGTAGTCTGTCACAAAGAGAGGTGGGTGAACAGAAAATAAAACTACTTACTTATAAATTACAAATGATTACANCTGTTTTTAAGTGAAAACAACATGTAAATAGCAGAACTTAAAGCCTAAACTAATATACTATGGGTTAGGGCCTTAAAACCAAGGTTTTTATCACTATACAGTGATAAAAACTGAGT
>LPNX011122257.1:175275-197169 GCA_001517045.1 Pseudotsuga menziesii
CACTCTGGAGGATTTTGAGTGAAAAACCAAACCAATTAAAATCGTTTACTCAACAAGATCAATTGGAAAGGAAAAAAACACTCGATGAGGGGACTTCCCTAACAACCAGTTCCATGGTGTGGCATCCATATCATATGACCCACACTAGTACATATAATTACATTAATTTTCCCACGCAGGGGAGCGGATATTTCGTTTTACAAAGGGGCAATCGCCCTGCAGAAGTGAAAAAATCCTCAGATTTTTCCAATGTACAACTTGTACAACTATGTACATCTCTATGTACATGGATTTGCCACCTAGTCAAAATAGGTGGGCAACAAGCCCAACAAGTCAAGTCCCTTCGAACTGAGTGCTAAAGCAGTAATACCAAGTGTCCAACGGGGCGAGGATGAACTTGCTTGGAGTAGCCCCCTGACTCTGTAGTAAAGTTACCCTTTGCAACCTCTCGAGTTCTTGAGAAAATCACTATTGTGGATTCTCCTATTAAATCTAGTAACTCGTATCTCTTTTTGATACAACCAACTGATCAGACAAGCTGCAGCGGTGTAGAGCATACGGGGCCTTGAGGTCTTGGATATTTTAAGTTTTTTAAAGCTAAGTGTGATTTTTTTAAATCTCGATGCCGATACTCTCGTTACCGAGAACACAGTCGGAATGAATAATTTTACTTTAGGAACTTAAAAATAAACTGGAAAAAATAAAGAAAAAATAAAAAAATAAAAAAATGAACAGTGCGAATCCCCCCTGGGGGGATGGGGTGTGGGCACTTGGCTGCCCACTTGCTTCTCTTTTTACAATGATTAGAAGAAAGAAGTACTTGTGTTCCTTTGTATAATAAGAAACAACAAGTTATTACAATTAAGGGCCTTTGAGAAGTGGCCAATGAAAGAAGTATGAGAAGAGGGGTCTTTGGTTTGACTTGGATCTTCAAAATTTCGCCAAAGTGTCTCTTTATCAGACCAATCTTTGCTGCAAAACAGCAAACAAATTTTTATTAAATAAGATAGAAAATCAGATTGAAACATAAAAAATTGATAAAAAAATTCAAGTACTTTTAAGATAGCAAATTTTAGGAATTAAACTAGTACTTGCTTGTAATCAAATCTTGTAAAATATAACTTTAATAATCAGATCTAAAACTTAAAACTTGCATATGTAAATCAGAAATCCAAGATATTCCAATTCTTTAGTGAGATTTAAATATGCAAAATAAAGAACTTCGTAACCAAACGACTTGAAGTTTTGTGACAGAAGGGTATCGCCAAGCTTGAAAGATAGAGAAAGAAAGGCAAGAAAGAATCCATGAAGTGTTTCCGGTGGGATGAAATCCTCTTCTTTGATAAGTTACTTGGAGTGAAGGTAGAGCTCACACGCTCATCCAAAACTCCAGCTTGAGCAACCTATAAAATAAATCTACAAAACCTTGCAAATGGGGATTAAATGCTGGTGTTTATCCAATAATGAATGCTCAATAAAAATATGAAATCAAACTAGAATCATAAACTCATAAGCATTTTGCAATAATAAGTAATCACAGGAGTACTACTTCCTATCTTTATCAGAAAAAACCAACAAATCCCGAACGCGTACAAACTTATGAAAATCCACATGTTACCTCAATATCATCAATGAAAATACATCCAAACACCATAGACCACACTTGCTTTAGCCTCCAAAGCCTTTTATTAACTCAACAATCAAAATTACATATCACAGAAGCAGAGGTTCTGTTGCCAACTTTTTTGTACCATAGTTGGATTACCTGAGGAGCCGCCAGTTGACAAACATGATAAATGTTTGTTTCCAATGTATCAGATGATCCGCCTTTGAGCCTAGCTAGTTTTGGCTAGTCAGTTTCTGTTTTGAATAATTATGACCATGGCCCTGCGGGGTTTGTAATAAAATGTGCTAGTAGGGTGTTTTGAGTGGTTCGGTCTCCTAAGACCTAGAATTTCAATTAAGGTATTCCAGGGAGTTTTTTGTCCTTGACAATTATGCTTTGCCTATAGCCGAGTATAATTGACGGGGTTTTCTCCCGCTTCCTTCAAAGCTGGAATGCCCGATTTTGAATTCTGGGCTTTGGGGGGTTATTAGAGTCCAACCGAGAATGTATAAACCTACTAGACATTATTAGAATAGACTATGGTCATGTCCTAAGTCACTAGGACCCTCAGAAAAAATTCCGAAGAAATTTTACTGGACGTGTCAAATTTTAATTTTTTTAATTTTTAAAATTTTCCCTAAGTTTTTAATTAAATTTTTCCATAATTTAAATGAAAAAATTCAATTTGTAATAAGTCAGCCATCCAGGGTCTGTTTTCAGTGATTGAAGGCTCTAACCTTAAGCCAAAAATCATTCATGATCAGCCAGCCAACTAGCTCCAAGTTTCAGATCATCATTTAGCCACAACTCATATTTTATCAAAAAAGTTAGTTTTGGGGAAAATATTGATTAAATAATAAAAATGATTATTTTGGAGAAAATCCAAATCTCTCTAAATTAATCCGAATTCAGTGAAAGGAAATGCAGAATGACATGGCATTGGGCATTAATGATGATTGGAGTTAACAGAACTCAGCTTCAGTGAGCATTCAGTCCTCATCCACTTAGCCAATTCGCCTCATTCAGTGATGACCACGCTTGGGTGAGTTGGAGCTTACTCATTGGCTTGGTGTTTTGATCGAGGTTGAACTGAGGCATGTATTAATGATCTCTAGGTATTGGCTCCTCCATACCTAGCCTGTGGCTCCTCCAAACCTTTACGCCTACCTCTTCCTTCAAGCTCATGCCTTCATCTTCAAGATCACGCCCCTCTCTCTTCAAGGAGGCGTATTCACACGTGTGAGCTTAGCATTGGTTGGTTTTTAAAGTTCAGGGTTGGAGTGGGGGCGCCTTGCCTAGGTGGAGGCCACCCCTCACTCACACCCACTTATTTTCAGGTTTGGGCTCTCAGTTATGTGCCGAGTTGGTTAGGTTTGGTTTTTTGGTTTTAGGGTTTTAGCTTGCTCTCTTTGTATAAATAGAGGCTCTTTCAGCTCTATCAGGGTGGATGATTGATGTAGAGAACTTCTGGTGAAATATTGTAATGCTTGTTGCTCTTATGCAACCTATTTTAATAAATAAAGGCTTTGGAGGCTCATGCTGTGTAGATCTTGGATGCATATGTTCCGGTTAATGAGGTGATATTATTTCAATTTCTTTGCTTTTGCTAATTTGTGGGTATTAATACATGCTTTAGAGGGCTTATAAACGCACGTAAGAATAGGTATTTGTAGCTTTCAAGTTACTTATTTATTTCATTTACTTTCAGAAATCTTAAAGAGCATTGTTTTATTCAGTTATATTTCATGCTTTTGTGATTTCATTTAGTAAATAATACATGATTTAATCCCCGTTTTGGCAAGTGTATAAGTCTTTGTCTGTAGATCACTTCACCGTACCAAGTAAAAGGTTGAGCTAAGTTGCATCTCCTTTTCTTGGAGCCAAGCATACGTTTCTCGCAACTGCATGCTATTTGGGATCCACAATGGTTTCAAAGATTCAAGATCCAAGTGGTTTTATCTTCTTTATTCACCCTAAAATTAAATCTTTCAATTTTTCCACTTTATGTTTGCAAGTAAAAATCTGATCTATAAAGCTAATCGTTTGCATCTTACTTGCTCTCATTTCTAGATCTAGGAAGTGTCAAATTTTTGCATTTTTACTTAGATCTAGTTAGTACTTGAAGTAGCATAAAAGTTCCTATCTTTGCGTACTAAGTGTATTTTTTTTAAGTGTATTGTATTGTTTAATCCATCATTTTGCAGGAAAATAGCTCGTTGGTTTTCCTCTTTTCATGACAGGTTAAGCGGAAATGCTAGCAAAAAATTAAAGATAAAAGCTCCAAGAAACATTCATTTTTCCCCTTTCTTCATCCCCATTCTCCAGGTTGCCTTGAAGACATTCTCAAGACCACAAAAGGACTCCAAACTTCAAGCATTGTAAACAAATTAATAAAGAGCAAGTGGGATTATGGCTCCCACACCCCTCTTCTCCCATTTGGGGGAAGCTTGTATCGTCTCTTTTTCATGCTTGCATATTTGTTTAATAATTTGCTTAGAATAGAATAGGGAAAGATAGTTTATTTCTGATTAGTTCATCTTTCATAAAGCAGAAAAAGATAAAAAGTTTCATGTCTTATTGTTTAATTAGTTCAAAGTTTTGTTTTATTTTCCTTTTTGATATAATATTGCAAAACCTAAAAAATATCAAAATCTTTTGAATCTCACTTTGTCGATCAAGAGTGCTCTCTATCGGAGAGTTGCTTTTCTTTTGTTATGTTTTGTTTTGTTTACTTACCCCCATGCTCTCCTTATTAGGGCCTAAAAAACCTGAAAGAGACTCTTGGGTAGTTTAGCTCTTTTCTTAAGTTTAATCAATTAAATACTAAAGTCTCTTGAACTTCCCATAACCCAAGTCAAGAGCACTCTCTATCAAAGAGCATAGTTAGATTTGCATTTTCCTTGCATTAGGCATTTAGTTTAACTAAGTCTCTTGAATCTCTGTCATAAGACAAGGTCAAGAGCGCTCTCTGTCGGAGAGTTTTAATTAATTCACTTAATAAAATTTGCAACTCACATTCCCATAATTATTTTATTTCGTTGATTATCCTTCACCTAGTATGCTCTGTCGACTTTCGGGTTGGGCTCGTACTCAAAACGGTGAACGGACTGGCTAAGTTTGCAAAGAAAAACATAATAAAACTTAACGCCATAACCAACACATTGGCGTTGTAGAAAATTTCATAAATTTTTCTTAGTAGAGGTGCCGGAACTCCTCGCTATTTAAGCTTCTCAGCTAGCTGGTCAATCTTCGTGATACCAGCCTGGGATACTGCGCGGGCCATCATGTCTCCAACGGATTAACTTGGAACATTTTCTCGGCTATTGAAAACCTTTCGCTGAAACCATAAGCAAGATCATTTAAAACACTTAAAATATACCAAGAGCACTTGCACAACGTTACATCCACTAGCTTTATTTCAGGACTTGGTTATTTCTTAAGGCATTGCAAAACTTTGACTCCATAAAGACATTGGTCTATTAATCTATGCGTGATTGTTACATCTAAATCACTTGTCTTTAGTTTATTTAAATCTTTATCTGTGAATGCATCGTTATCGTATAAAGTTTTGATATATTGTTCATCGTTTAATCCAATGCAGCAACGTGGATTGTTTTTTTCTTGTGCTTGAAATTCAAAATTTAATCATTTCTAATCACAATAACTCCTAAACAACACCCATCCGCATCTGTAACCATCAAAAACACTTTAACAACTTAAGAGCCATAGAAACTCTTTGGTAGGGACTACCCCCCTTGGCTTCGTTAGGAGTTAGCCTAAACGGAAGAGCTAGGAGTAGGTGACAGTACCTAGCTCTGTGCTTGGCCCCAAGGTCACACCTCTCCCACTTTCCTAAGTGAGGAGATAGATTTCAGAAAGTTTCTGCTGTTGGTGTGCAATCGGCGGACAACAGGTTCAATGCCCAAATCATCCGTGAAGAATGAAGAGAGGTTGCGTGCGTAAATAGAAATCCGGCAAAGAGAGGGGAATGCATCTCCTCAAGGATGTGCTAGCTTCAAGTGAGTTGGTTGTGGGTTGGAGAAAGGTTGGAATGAGTTGGATAAAGGAAAAATGAGAAGCAACTTCCAAAACTTTGGAATCCACATCACCAAAAATCATCCACATCACCCAAGCTTCCATCTCTCTTGGGATGTGCTCCCCCACTTGGAGAGGAAAGTTCCAAACTCAAAAAACTCTCTGAATTGGCAACATCTGATTTGTCTTTCTTGCCCGGTTACTTGCCAAAATGATTTGCCAATTCACCCAACTCTTTTTTTTGGCAATTATCTTTTTTTTTTTTTAACTGCCGAATTTTTTAATATTTCAATTTTTCTTGGGTTTTTGGGTTTTTCGAATAATTATTAATTTTGGGGTTAAATAATTACTTGAAAACTTAGGAAAGTGGGGCTAGGGGTTAAGTGGGTGCTCTGAGTTAGAAAATGAGCACCCCCATGGAAAAAACAACCTCCTAGCCACACTTTTATGACTTTTTACAATTTTACCATTAACTTATAAAAAATAAGCCTATAAAAACGGAAATTTTTTTTTTCCAGAAATTAAAAAAAAACTATGGGGGGCTTAGGACATGTTCATAATGACTCAAAATAATGATTAACATGGTAATATATATCGACACATAGGTTTTAATAACCTCATAAGGCTTAATTAATTAATGTGATTATTCCAGCTTTGGAGGTTTGGGTGAAAAACTCGAAAATTATTTATCGCTTAAAAACAATAAATAATTAACAAGGAAAAACACCCTAGAATAATTCACTAATGAATAAGTCCTAAGAAGCCAAACCTTTTACATAAAGTCATCATGATAACTCATTTTATTACAATTCCCCATGGGGTATAAACATGTTTAAAAATTTAAAAAAAATGGCCTAGGAAGGCCTACAAGGACTTCTGAACTCTGAATTTTGAACAAGTGATTGTTCATCTTTGGCAGCTCAGTTAAAAGTCCAACTGAGTGCAACTCAGGTGGTAACATCTAGCTCCTACTGCGGGACGCATGCTTGATCTGGTCTTTAGGCAAGGAGAGCATGCGAGAACCATAGAATCTCTGGTTTCAATAATCTGTAAAAACATTTCAACTTTGACAAGCCAACCTTAGTAGCACAAAATGTTGTAACATTCAACGAACCATTAAGTTGCTTTATTAGAAAGTAAATGGAAAAATGAAACTTTAACTAAAGAAAAAGATTATTATTCGTAAGTGCAGAAAATAAATGCAAAAAGTAAATGCTCACTTTAAGGAGCTTATTTTCCTACTCTAAGGATAACATAGTCAACACATTAAGTGAAATGATAAATCCAATGCAACCACCTTAACATTTCATAAAAATTTATATTTTTTCCTTTGTCTTTGGTTACCAGCCAAAGCAAGGACATATTCATTAGAAAGTGCAAACTTGCATGGATATTCAGGATGGGCGGGATGGATGGGAGATCATAAGCATATAACACTTCATCAAATTGCTTCCCAAACTGGCATGAGCTTCCACAGGCTTCTTCTATCCAAGCTTAGATAGCACTAATGTACACATCTGCATGATGAAGCAGGTCAACAACTCCATCACATATATCAAAAGGGCTTGTCGGATGGTAACTCTCCATGTAAGCCCCAGGCTGCTCCAAATCATAAGGAACCTCTGAACTAGAAAATGTTGGCTCAGGCTGACCCTCCATCGCCTGTATCAAATTTGACTCTTCGATGCATTGCCTCTCAAAGTATTCATTGCTAATACTTGTGTGTGATTCACGATGATATGGATCTGAATGATCATATGAAAAATTTGAATGCTCCTCTTCCATACCGAGACCTCCCCAAGTTTCTAAGTGAAGACTCCCTTTTGTGGACATGTCATAGATGGGACTTTCAATAGAACCTCCAAAAGAGTCTGAATAAGCACTCCCTTCTCTTGACATATCATAAAATGGGATTTCCAATAAATTTCCAATAGTCATCATACCCATCCATGTCAGATGTGAGGGGGTATTCATCCATGGCATCATGCTCCCAGGTATCCATGTCTTCCTTGTGTTCATAACAATCTTCTTCAGAAGATTTGGTTTCAAAAATGTTATAAGGCAGTAAACTTTCCAAACCTTCGTCAACATGTGGAGAACAAGGGCTAGTGTCTTCACACACCAAGATCTTATCATGAGTTTCTTTATAGGCTTTGGTAATGGTTTCTTCTTGAGATAAATCTGGAGAAAAACTGTGATCATTATCAATGGAATATTTATGAGAACACTCCAAATTTTCAATGGTTTCTATTATGGTATCATGAAGAGGATCTTCAATAATATCTTCAATCAAGGAACCTTTATGAACATATTCAATGGAATCACTTGGGATGTGTTGCTCAATGGGTCCCTCTAGCTTTGCCAAATCTTCATTATTTTCTGTTAAAGTGATATGAGGATGGTTTTCAACAGTGTCTCCAAATAAGGGTTCTTCCAAAAACTCTTCAACATGATTGTCATGGATGTTCCCATCTTCAGAATCTTGTTGTGTATTGAGAGAGACCCCATATTCTTTGATAAGCCACTTAATCTCTTCCTTTCTTAAATAACTTAGAGGAACATCCACACATTCGACGCTGTCTATGACAACACGAGGAAGTTCTTCGATGGGAGTATCATGGATCTCCTCTTCACTAAAATGTTCAAGAAGTGATTCCAAGTCTTCAATACTTTCTATCATGGCAAAAGGTCCATCATATGTTTCCATGTGATACTCTGTCCCAGATAGGTAGAAGGTAAAGATATTTTCAAAGAACTTTTTCAAACCATTCATACTACCCCTACCATCATGCCACTGCTCTAAAAACATCCAAAGGAAGCTTGGAAAGGAGGTTATACATTTATTAGGAAGGCCCTGATAGAACCAACAACTAGCATCTCCCTGAAAAGTACCAGCAAACATTTCCATCATATTGTTCTCATAAAAAACATTGGAGTCAGCCAACAATTGAAGGAAAGACTTGATATGCCAGATGGCCGAATCACCATAACTTCCAGGAAAGATTGGAAGCCATTTATATACATCCCCCACACCATGACCAAAGTTAGGAAAACCCTGGATGTTTGAGAAATCGATAGGCTGAAAAAGTCCGGCTATCTGGGCACCACACTGCTCCCTTAATTCATCCATATCAAAAATTAATAATATGCATTTGATATAACCATTGAACCTTGTATCGAACAGCTGGGGTTGTCAAATGATGAGCTTTAAAAGTTTTATTATGTCGCATGGGCTCATCTACACACAACAAAACTTCACAAGTTTATGAGATAACATGGTTTTATCCCTTCAATGGAGTTGCCACGTGAGAAGGAAAAATATGCATTTAAGACTTTCTCACAAAAAATTTCCTTTTGCTTTTCTTTTGTAAATTATGACAAAGAAAAAAAAGGTTAGTGGAGTCGCCAGATGAAAAATTAAAAACTAATCTAAAACATCATCATACAAAGGAAAAAGAAAAAAGAGAAAACAAAAGTCGTACTTCGGGAATAGAAAGATTTATCCCCGGCAACGACGCCAAAATGTTGCCGCCTAATTCGCACCTCGGGTCACGTGGCAGAAATCTTCAAGCCACTGGATGCGACCTTGGGGGAAAGCAAGAGTCAAGTGCTGTTACTTGATCTTGACTCCTCCGTCTAGGCTCTCTCCTAGAGAAGCCAAGGGGGGTGGTCCCTAGTAAAATAAAGTATGGTGTTTAATCTATGAGATAAACCAATTAGTCTAGGAGATGAGATGAGATAAAATATCACAACTAAGATGAACTGCAAATGATATAAATAACTAGCACATCAAATAACATTCCACACAACACATAAATTAACTTAAGCATAAAAAAAATAAGATTGCCAAAATAGACCAGTGCTAATGGAGTGCTTGTGTAAGGGTTGCTAGTGAAGTCTCGTGAAGTATTGCAGTTGTCTCAGTTGGTCAATTTTAAGATTATTAAGTGAGACATTAAGGGTGTGGGTTAATTATGGGTTTGGCCCAACAAGTCAAGTCCCTTCGAACTGAGTGTTAAAGCAGTAATACCAAGTGTCCAACGGGGCGAGGATGAACCTGCTTGAAGTAGCCCCCTGACTTTGTAGTAGTTACCCTTTGCAACCTCTCGAGTTCTTGAAAAATCACTTGTGTGGATTTTCCTATTAAATCTAGTAACTCATATCCCTTTCTGATACAGCCAACTGATCAGACAAGCTGTAACGATGTAGAGCATACAGGGCCGTGAAGTCTTGGATATTTTAAGTTTTATAAAGCTAAGTGTGAGTTTTTAAAATCTCAATGCCGATACTCTCGTTACCGAGAACACAGCCGGATTGATTAATTTTACTTTAGGAACTTAAAATAAACTAGAAAAAATAAAGAAAAACTAAAAAAAAAAAATGAAACAGTGCGAATCCCCCCTGTGGGGATGGGGTGTGGGAACTTGGCTGCCCACTTGCTTCTCTTTTTACAATGATTAGAAGAAAGAAGTACTCGTGTTCCTTTGTATAATAAGAAACAACAAGTTTTTACAATTAAGGGCCTTTGAGAAGTGGCCAATGAAAGAAGTATGAGAGGAGGGGTCTCCGGTTTGACTTGGATCTTCAAAATTTCGCCAGAGTGCCTCTTTATCAGACCAATCTTTGCTGCAAAACAGCGAACAAATTTTTATTAAATATGATAGAAAATCGGATTGAAACATAAAATTTTGATAAAAAATTTCAAGTACTTTTAAGATAGCAAATTTTAGGAATTAAACTAGTACTTGCTTGTAATCAAATATTGCAAAATATAACTTTAATAATCAGATCTGAAACTTAAAACTTGCATATGTAAATCAGAAAATCCAAGATATTCCAATTCTTTAGTGATATTTAAATATGCAAAATAAAGAACTTAGTAACCAAACGACTTGAAGTTTTGTGACAGAAGGGTATCACCAAGCTTGAAAGATAGAGAAAGAAAGGCAAGAAAGAATCCATGACGTGTTGCCGGTGAGAGAAAGAAAGGCAAGAAAGAATCCACGAAGTGTTGTCGGTGGGATGAAATCCTCTTCTTTGATAAGTTACTTGGAGTGAAAGTAGAGCTCACACGCTCATCCAAAACTCCAACTTGAGCAACCTGTAAAATAAATCTACAAAACCTTGCAAATGGGGATTAAATGCCGGTGTTTATACAATAATGAATGCTCAATAAAAATATGAAATCAAACTAGAATCATAAACTCATAATCATTCTGCAATAATAAGTAATCACAGGAGTACTACTTCCTATCTTTATCAGAAAAAACCAACAAATCCCGAACCCATACAAACTTATGAAAATCCACAGGTTACCTCAATATCATAAATGAAAATACATCCAAACACCATAGACCACACTTGCTTTAGCCTCCAAAGCCTTTTATTAACTCAACAATCAAAATTACATATCACAGAAGCAGAGGTTCAATGCCCAAATCATCCGTGAAGAATGAAGAGAGGTTGCTTGCTTAAATAGAAATCTGGCAAAGAGAGGGGAATGCATCTCCTCAAAGATGTGTTAGCTCCAAGTGAGTTGGTTGTGGGTTGGAGAAAGGTTGGAATGAGTTGGATAAAGGCAAAAGGAGAAGCAACTTCCAAAACTTTGGAATCCACATCACCAAAAATCATCCACGTCACCCAAACTTCCATCTCTCTTGGGATGTGCTCCCCCACTTGGAGAGGAAAGTTCCAAACTCTAAAAACTCTCTGAATTGGCAACATCTAACTTGTCTTTCTTGCCCGGCTACTTGCCAAAATGATTTTCCAAGTCACCCAACTCTTTTTTTTGGCAATTATCTTTTATTTTTTTTAATTGCCAATTTTTTTAATATTTCATTTTTTCTTGGGTTTTTGGGTTTTTCGAGTAATTATTAATTTTGGGGTTAAATAATTACTTGAAAACTTAGGAAAGTGGGTCTAGGGATTAAGTGGGTGCTCTGAGTTAGAAAATGAGCACCCCCATGGAAAAAACAACCTCCTAGCCACACTTTTATGACTTTTTACAATTTTATAATTAACTTATAAAAAATAAGCCTGTAAAAATGGAAAAAATAATTTTTTTTTTCTGGAAATTAAAAAAAACCTATGGGGGACTTAGTACATGTTCATAATGATTCAAAATAATGATTAGCATGGTAATATACATCAACACATAGGTTTTAATAACCTCCTAAGGCTTAATTAATTAATGCGATTATTCCAGCCTTGGAGGTGTTGTCCGCCGATTGCACACCGGCAGCAAAAATCTTCCGAAAGTTGTCTCCGCACTTAGGAAAGTGGGAGAGGTGTGACCTTGGGGGCAAGCACAGAGCCAGGTACTGTCACCTACTCCTAGCTCCTCCGTTTAGGCTAACTCCTAACAAAGCCAAGGGGGGTAGTCCTTAACAAAGAGTTTTCTATGGCTCAATGTTTAAGTTAAGTTTTTGATGTTATGATGCGGATGGATGTTGTTTAGGAGTTATTGTGATTAGAAATGATTAAAATTATGAGTTTCAAGCACAAGAAAAAAACAATCCACGTTGCTGCACTGGATTAAAAGATGAACAATATATCAAGACTTTATAAGATAAAGATGCATTCACAGATAAAGATTTAAATAAGCTAAAGACAAGTGATCCAGATGTAACAATCACGCATAGATTAATAGACCAGTGCCTTTATGGAGTCAAAGCTCTGCAATGCTTTAAGAAATAAAACCAAATCCTGAAATAAAGCTAGTGGATGTAACGTTGTGCAAGTGCTCTTGGTATATTCTAAATGTTTTAAATGGTCTTGTTTAGGGCTTCAGCAAAAGGTTTCAATAGCTGGGAAAATCTTCCAAGTTAATCCGTTGGAGACATGACGGCCCGCCCAGTATCTCAGGCTGGTATCGTGAAGATTGACCAGCTAGCTGAGACTTTAGACAGCGGGGAGCTTCGATGCCTTTACTAAGAAAAACTTAAGAAATTTTTTACAACGCCAGTGCGTTGGTTACGGGGTAAAATTTTATTAAGATGAGTCTTGCAAGATTTGTTGTCCGCCGATTGCACACCAGCTACAGAAATCAATTGAAAGTTGTCTCCTCACTTAGGAAAATGGGAGAGGTGTGACCTTGGGGACAAGCACAGAGCGAGGTACTGTCACCTACTCCTAGCTCCTCCGTTTAGGCTAACTCCTAACGAAGCCAAGGGGGGTAGTCCCTACAAAAGAGTTTTCTACGGCTCTTAAGTTGTTAAAGTGTTTTTTGAAGGTTGCGGATGTGGATGGGTGTTTTTTAGGAGTTATTATAATTTGAAGGTGTTTTACTTATTATGAATGTGACACAAGATCAAAAAAGCAATCCACGTTGCAACAAGATATTAAAAGATAAATTTAAATTCTAGACATCAATTAAGCATTCAGCAATAACAATTATATTAAGCCATAGACAATTGATCAAATAATATAATTATGCAAAACAAAAAAAGGACCAGTGCCTTATGGAGTCAATGAAGCTGAAATGCGCCAGAGAATTAAACACATGTCTAGAAATTAAACCGGTGAATGTTAAATTGTGCGAGTGCTCTTGGTAAGTTTTAAGGATTTTAATGGTGATCTTGCTTAAAGTGTCTGGGAAACCTAACCGGAAATACTTTCAGTGCTTCCGTTCGAAGACATGACGGACCTGTCTGGAATCACAAGCTAGGTGTTCAATAATTTAACCAGCGAGTGTCCAGATTGGGTTGCCCGATGCCCACACTTGGAATTTGCCCACTACCTGAGTATTTTATCGAGACAATGCCGGTGCATTGGTTATGGGGTAAAAGTTTTAATTATGTTGTTATTGTGGTCTCAGCAAGTCCGTTCACCGTTTTGAGTACGAGCCCAACTCGAAAGTCGGCAGAGCATACTAGGTGAAGGATATCAATGAAGTAAATTAATTAGAGGGAATGTGGGTTGAAAGATTTTATTAAGTCAATTAATTAAACTTTTCGACAGAGAGCGCTCTTGACCTTGTCTTATGACAAAGGTTCAAGAGTCTTATCTAATCTAAATGCCTAATGCAAGGATGTGCAAAACTAATGATACTCTCCGATAGAGAGTGCTCTTGACTTGTGTTTCTGCAAGTTCAAGAGTCTTACTTATTGATTAACTTATTGAACAATGAAAAGACAACTCTCCGATAGAGAGCACTCTTGATCTACGAGGTGAGATTCAAGAGATTTCTACTTTAAACAGTTGAATTACTTATGAAAGATACAAGAGCTTAAAAGATAAAGTAATCAACTTAGTTAATGAAACAAAATGGGCTAATCCAACAATTAGTGTCTACTTTGCAAAAAATAAAACTACTCTAAGTACTTGAAATAAAATCTAAGCTAAGAACCAAGACACTCTTCCCCAAATGGGGAAGAAAAACCAAATATGGGAGGCCTTATCCCACTTAGCCTTGTTTTATTAATGAAGTACAAATGCCTTCGGAATTTAATCCTTGTAAGGAATTTGAGAAGTAACCTAAGTAAAAATGAATAACTCTTATGAGTTTGTACAAAGGAGAATGACTTCTTTTTTGGTTTTGGATCCCTGTCTTTGGATCTAGTTCTACCTGCTCTTTCTTGTTTGGTTTTGCTTTTGGTTCACCTATGGATAAGAGCTCTAAACAAGGACTAGTAAGAGTGTTAGGAAACCAAATTTAACCTGTGATTCGAAAAGATTAAGTGGATGAGAAGAAAAGTGCCTTATGAGATGAAACAAAAGATCAAAACAAAGTAATGAGACCCAAAATCAAAACTTGGAAAAGACCAAGCAAGCTCACCGATTTTTATGTAAAATGCATGATTTTTGACGAAACGACTAGAGACTTTTTGCGAATTTAAAATTAAAGATTTTTTAAACATTTTAGGCTAATTTCCAAAATCTGGAAAATAGAAGAAAATTGCAGAAAATCAGTAAAAAACAGCAAGTACAAAATTGCACGTTTTTCGAGAAAAAGTCAAAATAAAAAAAATAATTTTTTTTGGAAAATTTCTGATTTTATGAATTTCTAGAATTAAGAAAAAAAGAAAAAACACAGAAAAAAACCAACAAGCCTAAAAGTGGAAAATTTGTACGTTTTTCGAGAAAACTCGTGTACGTTTTCCAAGGCAAAAAGAAAGATGGATTTACAAAAATGGAAATGAAACTAGATTTTTAAAAGTGGGCCTTTAGAAAGATCGATCTAGCTTTGAAAAAATAGATCTAAGGCTAGAAAGCCTAGATCTAACTTAGTAGAAGCCAAGCAAGCTTAAAATAAAGATTTAAATGACTTGATAACTTCTATAAAAGTGGAAAAGAGGTAGGATAGAACCTTGAAAATAGAGATCCACTTGTAGTAACCAATGTAACCAAGAGGATTTTTTGAAGTTTGTTGGAGAAGGCAAGAAAGATTCGGAACCGCTTGCAACCCTGCAAACAAAATATATTAATAATGGAACACTTGTATGGTGAAGGTATTAGGTGCCGAAAGCTCCTACTAGATGCAATCCCTGAAGACACAAACACTCAATGCAGATTTGATTAGAAGCCTAAGTACTAGATTGTTAGTCTTCAATAAACATAATAATCAAATTGCAATACAAGGGTAGGGTGAAAGAGATATTACTTCACATAGGATGAAGACACAATGCCAAAAGCCCATCAAATGACCTCCAAAGTCTCAATATTTTATTAACAAAAGAAGCTTACAAAATCCAACAGAGTTTCTATGCCAAACTCTACATCCGAATAGAGCTAAAGGAGCCTCTATTTATACAATGAATGAAGAACCAAAAACCCTAAAACCAAAAAACCAGACCTAATCGGACTGGCCACAACTTAGGTATGGAGGAGCCATTGCTAGGTCTGGAGAGGCCACTGTTGTTGTTATCTTCAGTCTTTACCTCGATCAAATCATCAAACCAATGAGTGCTCTCCATCTCATCCAATTCGGGAGTTTAGCTGGAGATGACAAATCCGTTAACTGATATAACTTTATTGCTCACTGAATGCTGACTGAAGCTGAGTTATGATAACTCCAATCATCATAAATGCCCATTGAGATGTCATTTAGCCTTTTATTTCACTGAATTTTGATTAATTTGGAGAGTTTTAATTTTCTCCAAAATAATCATTTTTTAATAAATAAACATTTTTTTCCCCAAAAATGATTTTTTTGAGAAAATGAGCATTATGTGTCCGATTGATGATCTGAAAGTTGGATCTGACTGGCTGGCCGATCAAGAATGATTTTTGGCTTAAGGTTAGAGCCTTCAATCATTGAAAACGGGGTCCGGATGACTAACTTATTACAAACGATATTTTTCCAATTAATTTATGGAAAAATTAATCAAAAAACTTAGGGAAATAATTAAAAAATAATTTTTTTTTTAACCCGTCTAGTAAAATTTTTTCGGAAAATTTTTAAAGGTCCTATTGACTTAGGACAAGACCATGCTCTATTCTAACAATGCGTAGTAGGTTTATAAACACTTAGTTGGGCTCTAATAACCCCCCAAGGCCCAGAATTCAAAATCGGGCATTCCAGCTTTGGAGGAAGTGAGAGAAAACCTCGTCAATTATACTCGGCTATAGGCAAAGCATAATTTCCAAGGGCAAAAAACTCCCTAGAATACCTTAGTTGAGATTCTACATCTTAGGAGACCGAACCACTCAAAATACCCTACTAGCGCATTTTATTACAAACCCCGCAGGGCCATGGTCAAAATTATTCAAATGAAAAACTGACTAGCCAATATTTGTTAAACATGAAGACGGATCAACTGATACACTGGAATCAAACATTGAACATGTTTGTCAACTGGCGGCTCCTCAGCTAATCCAACTATGGTACAAATAAGTGGATAACAAGATTAACAATCCAATGCCGTTTATGGGTACTCCGATTTTTAAGTCGGTCAGAGCATACTCAGGCAAAGGAATCAACGAGATAAATTAATTAAGCGGAGAATGTGAATTGGAGAATTTTATTAAGTAAATTAATTAAAACTCTCCGACAGAGAGCGCTTTTGACTTTGTCTTATGACAACAGTTCAAGAAACTTAGCTAAACTATATGCTTGATGCAAGGGTATGCAATGGGAATGCGCTCCGATAGAGAGTGCTTTTGACTTGGATTACAGCAAGTTCAAGAGACTTTAGAGATTAATTGATTAACTTATAAAACAATAAAAAGACTAATCTACCCAAGAATCTCTTTCAGGTTTTTTAGGCCTTAATCAGGAGAGCATGGAGGTAAGTAAAAACCGAAATAAAAGACAACTCTCCGATAGAGAGCACCCTTGATCCACAAAGTGAGATTCAAGAGATTTCTACTTTAAACAGTTGATTTACTTATTTGAAAGATAAAAAACTTTAAAAGATGAAGTAATCAACTTAGTTAGTGAAGCAAAATGAGCTAATCTAACAATTAGTATTCTAAGAGAAATAATGCAATTATTCTAACCAAAAGCACATCTAATCTAAGCACATAAGAAGATAAGAACACCACAAACCTCCCCAAATGGGGGAGGCTGAGAGTGAGGGCTTAAAAACCCCACTCAAACAAAAGATAAACTTTATTGAAATTTACAACTTGCCTTTAGGAATTCAACCTTTGAAAGGACTTTTGAAATAAAGCATGAAACTTCTTTATTGGACTTTATGTAAAAAGGAGAGTGATTTACTTTTTATTTAAAACCGTTTCTTCAAACTTGCAAAAAGGGGCAAAAGAAGAAGATAGAAAAGAGCAAAAAAGGAGGCAAAAGAAGGCTGAAACAAAGGAGAAAAGAGGGGAAAAGGGAGGAATAAAAACAGGAAATTGAAAGCAAAAGATGGGAAGAATAGGGCAGCGAACAAGACAATCAATGAGCTGCAAAAAATGGTGAAAACGGGGCAACGAAAGAAGAGAAAAGTGGTTATCATAAAAATGCAAAAAGAGGGCAGCAAAGAAAACCAAGAAGAAAAGCACACAACAAGGTGGAAAGAGGCCAAATCCAACCTAGAAGAAGGGGGAAAAATCACTCAATAATCAACAAAAAGGTGGGATCAACCTCCGAACAAGGTGACCACTAGATGCACTAGTCCCGAAACCGTCCAGACTAGCTGGATGTACGCAAGGATGTTAGTGGGGAAAGAGAAGTAGCCACAAAATTATGTGGCACTTGGGATCAAATCCCAAGCTACTTTCTCAGGTCAAAACAAACATGAGATATATGGAAATATTGGAGAAAGAAGAAATTTAAATTAAACTTAAAAAGTAACCGAAAAGATTTCTTTTACTTGATGGATTAGGCAAAGAAGCTTATGCTTTTTGATTTTCCTGAAAGTAAATGACTCCTTGTGGAACCTGCAGAATGAATGTTAACCATAAAATAGCCCCTGTATATCGGACGATACCTGAAAGCATACAATCTTCAAGAGAAAAGCATAGGTTATATAAAATAGTGCTAGATTGTTAGCCTTCAAAATTTACACAACCAAATGCTTAAAAATCCATAAGAAAGGAGCAAAGAAAGGTATCACCTCACACGGTGAATCATGAACAACATAGAACTTCCAGTTTGACCTCCAAAGTCATCAACTTTATTCAATCTTAAGCAAAATGTTACAGTACAGATTCTCCAGAGCTTCTATGCCAAAAATCCGATCTAAATAGAGCTCAAAGAGCCTCTATTTATACAAAAAACCAAGCCCCAGGGGCCTTTAATGAACTAGAGATCAAGCTCAGTTAAGTAAGCTTGAACTGAGCTGAAGCGAATGCTGAACTAAGGCTAAACTGCCAACACACCCTTTCAGTTTGGTGAGTCATCCCTTTCCTCACCAAACTCCATATGTGTGAGTCCCTCATGCGATTGTACGGAAGCTTGGCGTGAAGGCTTGCATAGTCATCCAATCGAAACACTTGCATGCATTGGTTATATGCCATGGTTTATTTTAAATTCAATGCATGGGATGGGTCCACCCACAACCCAATCGCATGCATGCAAGGGGTAGCGTGAGTCCATGTTGACGTCACCCTCCATTTTCAATTAGAACGTGATCTCTTCCATTCACTAGCATAAACTTTGAGCTTCAAATAAATCGCACGGGATGTACTAAGACATGGTTGATTTTTTAACACATACATATGGGGGGTCCACCCCATCCAACTCACCTTCACGCTCCATGCTTTGACGTCACCTCCCATTTGAATTAATTCGCATGGTGTGCAATATTAGATTATGGTTTATAACTTCAATTTAATTTGATTGAGGTCCACCCCACTCCCACATACACTATCTCTCCACATAAGCATGAACCATCTCCTCACCCTCACGTCACTTTCTTTTAATGAAATAATTCACAACTTTAAACTTAAACCAAAGTTTATGCCATGTCATCTTGAAGAGGATCGTAACTCACATTGGCCACATGCCAAGTTACTTTCACTCATTAAAAAATCAATTTTGACTTTGGTTTTGACTTCTTAAATAATTTGACCAAGTGCCAAAATGTCCATTTTTAGCATTAAAATGCCATCTTGATGCATTTTTAGCCAAATACTATCACACGGGGTGCTCTAGCTGCCCGACTGATGGTGAAAGTGGGCCCTGGGGTAAAGATGCTGCTCTGGGCTTGAAAATGAGCCCAACCATGCCAAAAACGGACTTCGGAACATCCATTTATTACATTTTGAAATTTTCCATTTAAACCATTAAAAAATGGCTTAAAAAACGGAAAAATTTACCTTTCTCGGAATCCAACAAAACTTTAGGGAGACCTAGTACATGCTCATACGACTCAATCAAAATTCCTAGCATGACAAAAAACACTGACACGAAGGCTCTAATAACCTCCCAAGGCCGAAACAACAAGACAACTACCCCAGCTTTGGAGGAGCAAGTGAAAAACTTAGAAATTATTGGTCGTTTGTTCAACAGCCAATAATAACCAAGGGAAAAAACACTCTAGGCTAGTCGGCTTGATGCCCAAGTCCGGGAAACCGAGCCTTTTATAAAAAATTAAATGCTAGGACATTTTTACAATTTCCCCAAGGGGGTATGAACATGTATTTACAAAAAGTTCCGAACAGACTCCCAGAAAAAGGCTGGCAGACTTCTGCATTCTGATGAAAAACAAGTGTACTTGTTCAATGCTCCAGCGGCTCACCGAAAAATCCACTAAGTGCAAAATTAGTGGATAACAGGAGGTTTGGGTGAAAAACGCGAAAATTATTTATCGCTTAAAACCAATAAATAATTAACAAGGAAAAAACCCCCTAGAATAATGCGTTAATGAATAATTCCTAAGAAGCCAAACCTTTTACATAAAGTCATCATGCTAACTCATTTTATTACAATTCCCCATGGGGTATGAACATGTTTAAATTTTTTTTTAAAATGGCCTAGGAAGGCCTGCAAGGACTTTTGAACTCTGAATTTTGAACAAGCGATTTTTCATCTTTGGCAGCGCGTTTAAAAGTCCAACTGAGTGCAACTCAGGTGGTAACAGGTTCTTAGTTGAGCAATAAGCATTTTGGCCCTCCATGATATATTAGCGTCTATATGATCTTTTAAATGATGGTTGTAGGTGGGATTAAACTCTTCAATAACAAATGCCTTTATCTCTTTACTGTTTGTAGTACATGTGTTCAGGTAAATATCCCATTTACTAAGCCATTTATTGTTTCGCCGCATCCAAGTCTTCTTTCTTTTGCATAATATGTCATTGAAGACCACCTTAGGCCATCTATCGTCTTCCATTTGCTCAATCTTTCTTAGATATTTTATGAGTTGCACCATAGCAATTGCTTCAATGGGGGCTTTCCCCACTTCACTAAGCATGATATCATAGGGGACTAAGCTTTTAATTTTGAACTTGTTGATAATCAAGTGTTTTTGAATCTTCTCAATTTACTGCCACTGTAAGTTAGAAGTACTGCTGGCCCACACTTCACACCCATAGAGAACAACCGGGATCACTAACAACCCAAAAAGAGTTTGCGTAGTCTTCCAATCCCATAGCTCTACTTCTTTGCATCTATTTTGAAAGACGTATAATTCTTTCCAACCTCCCAAAGTTCTTTTCTTTCTGCAACCTTCCCAACTTAAATTTTTGTTGAAGTCAATCCCAAGATATTTGTAATCTACCACTTCTTCAAGAGTGTTTCCTTCAAAGTAGAACTTATGTTGGTTATGTTTTCTCTTGCTAGATGTTGTTCGTCGAATGCACACCAGCAGCAGAAATCTAATGAAAGTTGTCTCCTCACTTGAGAAAGTGGGAGAGGTGTGGTCTTGGGGGCAAGCACAGAGCTAGGTACCGTCATCTACTCCTAGCTCCTCCGTTTAGGCTAACTCCTAACGAAGCCAAGCGGGGTAGTCCCTAACAAAGAGTTTCGATGGCTCAATGTATTTTAAGTGTTTTTGGTGTATGGTGATGTAGATGGGTGTTGTTTGGGAGTTTACTATGGTGAAAAGATCACAAATTTAAAATTTAAATAACACAAAGGTATACTTGCAATAATTCAAGGACAACACAACTGATTGATTTAAGCAAAGGCATCCATAATGAAATAAAATATGCACTTCAAATATATAAATGAAATGAGTACAAGAAGACCAGTGCCTTATCCTACCGGTAACGTAGTCAAGATTGTAGTGCTTGGGATGCAAAGATACAAGCGCTCAATATGTTTGTGAGATCGTTTTGCAAGTGTTCTTTGTAAATTTTGTAAAGTTTTAGTGATCTTGATTATTATGGATAAGAACACAAGGTATCAACCGGAAGATATACCTTCAGTGGCTCCTCTCAATGACATGTTGGACCGTCCAGTATTCCAGGCCAGGTGTCCAAGGAACTTAACTAACTTGATTGAACTCTGAGACAACGGTTTGTTCTGGCGTCACTAGCAAGAATTTGCCCACTACTTCAGTATTTATTGACAACGCCGAGTCGTTGGCTCGTTGGTGAAGATGATATGGCCCATTTGTGTGTTGATGGGGTCATGAAACCCTTGGTTTTGATGATGTGGTGCACTTGGTAGCTTGTTGATGGTAATACCCATATCACTTGGGAAATGTTTGATCCTTGTAGAAGCCCACAAGCTTGATGAAGTTCATGCTTATATGGAACCTTTGATGTCCTTGAAGAAGTCCTTGTTCCCTTGGTGATCTCCTCTTGGTCATTTGACTTAGTCCATGAAGAACTCATTAAAATAAGGAAGAAGCTCATCTAGTCCAGCCTCAAACACGATCAAAGTGAAGTCAGCCCTATTATGCAAGTAAACAAAGGATGAGGTGA
>LPNX011122257.1:198062-262646 GCA_001517045.1 Pseudotsuga menziesii
GCCGTACCCAAAATCGGGGTACGCCGTACCATTTCCTGCAAACAAACGTACTCGATTTTTTTATACCGTGTACCCGGTACGGCAACACTGTTCATGGTACGTGAGGGTACGTCTGGGTACGTACCATTGCCGTACCCAAGTACCCGATACGTGTACCCGACCCCTGGGTACACGTACCCATGCAACACAGATTCAAAGTGTAAAAAATATGTGATATGAAGTCCGTTTTTGGCGTGTTTGGGCTCGTTTTCAAGTTCAGAGCACCTCCTTTACCTCGAGACCCACTTTTCTCATGCTTCGGGTGACTAATTGTCCCGTATGACGTTATTTCTCCATTGGTGCGACGAAGTGGCAAAACATGCTAAAGTTCGACAAATTGCACTAAAGACAAAAGTCAAAAATCAAGTCAAAAGTCAAATTTTATGATGCGGAAGGGGTGATGAATGATTTTATGTGGTAAGCAAATAAGACTTAGGATAAAGTGGATCATTATTTATTAATGTAAAGGAGGCTAGCGATTGAATAAAAGTGAGACTTACGCATCCTTTCAAACTCAAGAGTGATTAAAATGTGGGCCCTCACGTTGGATTGGGTGGCTTCATCCTATTGGCATGGAGTGACTTGGAGTAGTATGGCGTCACTTCCACAAATCAAGGCAAATTCAAATCAAACTTAAATCGTGTAATTTGGATGAAATCTTTGAGGTGGCGAGTCACTTGGAGTTCAAGGTTGCGACCTCTCCTCCTTGTTGAGCGTGCCTATTATGTGGATTTGTTGAAGTGGGTTGGTATGGCTCATGAATGAGGGCGCATCTCTCTTAGGAGAGGTGGCGCATCCTCACTTCATTCAACTCCAAACATATCTCTTGATTATATCATGAACTCAAGTTGACACCCTCTCTTATGGCGGTGAATAAAGCGCCCCCTGGGGCTTGTAACTCTATAAAAGCGAGGCTTCTTCCTCCATTTGAAGAGGAAGCAAGGAACTTCTGCTCATGTAATTTGTTTATTGTTATCATCTGAATAAAGTTGAAGGCTTTGGAGGCTTATGAAGTGTGACTCTGTGGGTACATACTTTTGGTTGAGGAGGTGATACTACTGCATTTCTGTCATGCTTTATTTTTCATAATCGATCTGGCTTAGAAGGTTATCTTAAAACACATAGAGTGAATATTTGCAGTTGTCAATTTATTACTTACTCTTTTACTCTTAGTGATTTAAGAAGGCATGTTTTATTAAGTTGTAGCTCATGTTTCTTTTTATTTCTAACCGTGAAAAGTACCAGATCTAATATATTTGTTGCAAGTGTGATAGAATTCGTTTGCAGATCATAATCCCGAGTAAAAGGTTGAGCTAAGTTGCATCTCCTTTTCTTGGATCTAGATCAAAACACTTATGGTCTCACCTTCAAATTTCCAAGTTTTCCAAGAGATTCAAGCTTGAGTAGCTATTTCCGCTTCTTTCTAAAAATAACCACAACTCTTTCTCAGTTACTTTATTTTTGCAAGTTAAAATTAGATCTATAAGGCTAATCATTTTCGTTTTACTTTCTCTCATTTCTAGATCTAGGAAGTGTTTCAATTTTACATTTAAAAGCTTGGATATAGTTAGTACTTGAAGTAGCATAATAGTTATATCTTTGCACAAGTACTAAGTGTAATTTTTTACTGTATTTTATTGACTAACCTACTAATTTATCAATCATTTGCTCGTTGGTTTTTAGCAGGTCGGAGGAAAAAGAGGATTTGCTGTCGAATTTTCATATTTTTGGTCATCAGGAGCATCCAAATTCCCCCTTCTTCGTTCTCCTTTTTTGGAAAGCTTTGTAAGCCTTTTTATCACTTTCCAAGATCAAAAGGAAACCCCATTCATAAAAAAACATATTGTAATAAAGTTAATAAAAAGCAAGTGGGATTATGGCTCCCAGAATCCCCTTCCCCCATTTGCGGGAGGCCTGCATCGCCCAGTGTGTGATTGATCTTTGTTTTACTGTTTTTTTTAAAGTTCTAGATTAGTTCAAGGTTTTGCATCTAGTTAGATCTTAATTTCCAATATTTATGTGCTTGCTTTCTTTGTAGATCTAACCTAGTCTTGACTTCCCGAGTAAGGCTTTGTCCTGAAAGAGATCCCTGGCTTTGTCCTAAAAGGGATGTATAGATTAGATTTTCTTTTTTTTCAAAATTGTAATTAATATTTGCCATTCCTGTGTATGCTCTTTCCCATCGCAGGTTCGCCCTGAGCTTTGGGATAGTCAAAAGCAGGAATGCGCACTAATTGATTTCTCACATCTAACTAAGCAAACTCATTTTAATAAAAGCAACTTCCCCAAAACATTACGGAAATCCTGTGTAATGAGCCTGAGAAATAGTGGGAAAATTCTTCAGGGAAAGCAGGAACAACTAGAAAGCGACCGTGGGGTCCCGTTAGGCTACATCCTTGTTGGTGTAGTGTTGAACACCCACCCCCCACGACTCCATCTAGCCCACATTTTCCCGTGTAGAGCCACTCTTCTTAGAATCCGAACATATTCCTAGTACCTCACAGTATATTGGGAATCTCCTTTTCCCCTTAACTCACTCATCATTGAATAATTTTAAAACTAACCAAGAACAAATTGCAAAACATTTTCTATTTCTTCAGCAACAACTATTCGACTCCATTTGGCACGGGTTCATTTACAAAACTTATTTGCTTTCAGTCATATCATGTTATGAATGTTGTATCTTTATGATGCTGATCTAATTTCTACTTTGCAATATCTTGTCAGTAAATCATTTCAAACTCCTAACAAAACAATTCATCCACACTTAATAAAAGCAAGAGCCTTAGCAACTCTTTCTTATGGACTACCCCCCTTGGCTCCGTTAGGAGTGGCCTAAACGGAGGAGTTAGGATCAGGTGACAACACCTGACTCGATACTCGCCCCCAAGGACGCACTTAGCAGCTTGAAGATTTTTGTTCCGCTATTTCCCCCCATGTGTGTGAAAGGAGGCAACAATATATATATATGAAACATAGACATATAGATCCAATTAGAAACTATAACATTTACAAAACACTTAAAATCCCTTCAAATCTCTATATTTCCATTTAACTACATAATGAGGGATTGTGACAACTCTTTCCCTACAGCTAAAAGTGAGAAAACACATTAAAAAATGTTTTTAGAGTGGGACATGTCTAGGGCACATGTTGGACATGTGTCCTAGCGTATCCATGTCTGACATGTGAAATACGGATATGGAGCCCCTAAGGGACGTGACTTGTTTCATAGTTTAAATGTAATATTATATTGTTATTCCTCTAAGCACTAATAGTCTAATGGATCTAGGAAAACAATTATTTGTCTATTGTAAGGGCAGTTGAACAATACTCTTTATAAAAAGTAGCTCATCTCATTTGTGAGGATGGTTGGAAGATGGGACTTTTCCTTTGAAGTTTTATTGACTATCTTGAAGGCCAATTTGGAGCTTGAGGTTAATGTAACGAAATTCAAATTGCTGAAGATGAATGTTATGAGTTTGTCTTTTACAACTTGGTTTGAGGGCTTTGGATTGGGTAACTTTGTTCTTAATTTGAAGGAAGTAATTTGTGATTAATATTCCTTTTACTTCTTGTTAATTTTCTGCTGGAAATGTCATTGTCAATGCCTAATTTTTTAATTTTAGTAGGATGGAATTTAAATTTTCTAGTGGGGATTGCGCCCTCATAGTTCAATTTATCTTGTCTCATTAATTTGGGTAATTGAACTTTCCGCCATAGAAGGAGTGCTGGGATTTGTTCAATTCAGCCTTTAGTGCTCCTTATTACATGACAATAAGTTTGGTAGATCATTCCCTCAAAGAACCCATTTTCCCAATGGATAGCAACTAGGCTTGTTCCACCCATCACCTTATTACTTTCCTATTCTACTACTATTTGTTTTGCTAAAGCCACTCTTGATTTTCACCTTGAGCTCAATTACCTAAGCTTTAGCAATCCCAAGTTAAGGAAGCCTCCCTTGCGCTGGGAGAGAGTTAGCCTGAAGTGTGGGGAAGAGCTACTGTGGTGACAGTGGGTAGCCTTCTTGAGTTCCCTTGAAGTCGTACTTTGTGTTTTAGTGCTTTACCACATTTGAGTGTAGGTTCTAGAGGTAACGCTTTTAAAGTAGTCCCATGGTCTATCGGGGGAAAATGAAGGATGATCTTTCAAGCTGACCTAATGGCCTATTGGGAGTGTTCGAATGTTGTTCCTTCAAAGTGACCCGATGACCTGTCAGGGACATTTCAATGTGGATCTTTTGTATTGACTAGAAGGTCTATTAAGGGTAATCAAAAGATAATCTTTTGAATTGGCACGATGGTCTATTTGGGGGTAGTTGAAAGATGTTGTGTCGATTTGGCCCAATGGTCTATCGGGTGGATCTTTTGAAAATGGTCGATGGCCATCTTTCGAAAGAGCCCGATGGCTTAGCCATTGGGGACATCATTTGAAAGGGAAATAATCTTTTTAATAAGGCTGATGGCAATTGCTTGTGCATTGGTTGCATCTTCAAAAAGGGCCCAATGAGATCTTTTGAAAGTGCCTAACAGGTTATTCAAAAGAGGCCCAATGGCTTGGATGTGTGCATGTCTTAAAAGTGACTCATGGATTGCTTGAATGTGGCCAATGATTATGAATGTTTCTTTTAAATGAGCCAAGGTAAGGACCTTTAACCAAGTTCGATGAAATATTGAAAAAGGATTAAGCCTTGGCAAGATGGGTTGCTCAAGAGACTGTTTAGCAGAGAACGGGATGCTAGAGCCTAGAAGGGTTAAGTTTGAAGGAAAAGACAAAAAAATTACCCCTCTTCCTCAATAAGGCTGCCGAACGGTATGGACATGTGACATGTCAGCAGCACCATTATTTACTACAAAACTGTCTAGAGCATAATAGTAAAGAAGCACGAATGTAGAAAAATTATGGCACACATTAGTTATGTCACATATTGGATCAATCATCTTCATGTATTACGTTAGAAGGCCTTTGACTAGCACAACATCAGGAACTTGTTCTACAATGCTTGGCTCTCACCGACTATTCTATTGCTTTTTATATAACTGTGCAAAGTCCTAAATTATAATTTACCAACTAACAATCTAACTGTTATTCCTAACTGACAACCATAACAACTTGAGTTGGTTACTAAGTTCCATATTATCTTTTTATAATATATCAAAATTACATGTTTCTGTCACACCAGCTCACTAACAGTTAGTTGAATGCCGTCAGTTGGCTCAATACACTTTCTCATTGCAACAAATTTCTTGGTTCATATCTTTTGCATATAATGTATTTTCTGCTTTGTGGGTTTCTTACAGTTTTGTTGTTCCATCAGGAAAAGGGCTGTAGGAGGAAGGGGACAAGTATCTCAAGTGGCAAGAAGAGTATCCCGAGAATCTAGAGCAGTTCCAGCACCAGATGGCAATGCAGAATTAGCAGCATCCATACAGGTAGCAAGCGTTCTTGTTTGTCATATTGAATGACATGTGGTAGACTTTCAAGATACCTGTACGATATTGAAATCAACTGATGGATTTAACAAATAGTAATTAGTCTGATTCCCTGGTGTATATTAATGTGTTAAAGGCTTAAAGCTGTAGCAAACTATGATATGTTTGGCATTTTCATTTGAACTATTTCACAGTTTTCATCAGTTATACTTATCACTGAACTTTACATGTTAGTGGTTGCTCAGGATTGGTATTATCTTCCTGTGTAGAAGGTTTGGTGTAGAATGTTTGAATGAGATTTCTGATCATCTTTGATTGCCTTCTCTGCAGAAGTGGCGCTTGGATTCTCAAGCAGACTCCAAAAGCAAGAGTGAGATGTTTAACCCTCTACAGGATGATGGTGCTCTTGGCTTTCCTATTGATCCTCCGAGAGCAGTGAATTCTTCTGGTGAAGCAAGTGGCACTCATCAAACACATATCCCACAGAATAAAAAAATTAATTTTGGCACAAATTCAACTTCAAGAGAGGGTGGCTTGGCAGAGGGAAAGAATGCAGATGATGACGTTCCAATGGATGCTGTCTGGGCTTTATCCGGGACCTCAAAGTCATCAACTAAACTTGATCTGAAAATGCGAAGAGCGCTTGCACCACAACCAGCAGCAAATTTATTAAATTACTGCAGTTCAATGGAAACAAGAAATACGAATGGCACAGATATCCACAAAGATGGGAGCGATTTGCGCCAGTGCAACCATGCTGATAAAATAGATGAGGTACAAGGAAAATCATCAGCTCTCAGAACTTCCTGAGCATTCAACACAACAAGATTTAGCTCATTTGCCGAACATAGATTTAGTTAACATTTTGAGTATTTTTTACTTGCAGGATCTCTCCACGAGTGATCAAAGAAGGGTTGAAGGGCTACATAACATGGGACCATTCAGAGTAAGAATGTTATCCTTAACTAATAATTTACAAGTTGTGCATTGTTTGATGAATGCTTATGTATTTGACATTTTAATTCTATTTTTTAATCTGAGGTATTGGTGTGTCAACTGGCAGGGTTATAACACTCAAGAAGACAGAGTTGAGTACTCAGGTCCGCTTTTGCCTCAATCAGTGAATACTGATGAAATATTAGAGAAGCATGAACGGCAGATCCAACAGGCAGTCCGCAAAGCACGACAGGACAGAGGTAAGATAAAGAACACCTTGTCCCACACTAGGAAGAAAGTAACTGAATACAAAAACTGGATCTCTAGTGCAAATGGAAACACAGTATATGACATGAGTGACAGAGGAAATCATGGCACTGAGGTAATTAGAGAGAAATCCTCATGCCATGAAAGGCCATAACCGGAAGCAAGAAATTTGATGGCTTTCTCATAGGATTCTCTCTGATCTTTCATGTGGATAGCTTTTAGGGATGAAATTAGTTTACCAATATGGCTGGTCAAGGATAGGCAGAGTCCAGACATCTCCTGCTGCATGATCCTCCGGGTTTCTTAAGCTGGTTATCTCAGCCCTTTCATGTTTTCTAGCCAGCCATATTTAATATGAGAGATCAGGGTCTAATATAGGAAACGTAGTTTCCCTAGTTTGAAAGTAAGATCGGGAGCCTTCTAGGACTGCAAGATGTATGTTTCCTAAACATTGGGCTAATTCTCTGTCGCTTGAAAGTGCAGAAACTACTACTTTCTTTTAAATTGTTACATATTGAAGCACATATAGATTATTATGGCCGCCTGAAAGTAATAAAAATAACCATCATGCAGTGGACTGGTCATTGGACAGCTATTTATCAATTTGTATCAAGGGATTATCCTATTGTAATTTTCATATGATCTGGTGACTATTTGAAAGGCTGCATTAAGCATCGAGAACTTGGGCTGGATTGTTGGTTAGTTTTAACTTTTACTTCCTTCAGCAGAATATTATGCTTTTACTGTTCATCAGGTTTCTGTTCAGCAATTATTTTTGATGGAACTGTCTTCACATCCATTATTTGGCTTCCTGTGGTTCTTCAGTCAAAGACACCTGCGATGTCAAGTGCTTTTATGGATTGGAAATGGTTTGATAAATAGTGTAAATCCCCTCTCTTCCTGTAATCATGTAAAGTTTTGAGCAATAGATCAACTTCAATTTTACGAATAAAATAAATCACAAGAGAAAGACTGCCATATGTAGAAAAGAACAAATTTTCTTTGAGGACAATCCAAAGATCTATGTTCTAGCAAATCTTTAGGCAGGGCATCAGGGATGTGGGACATACTTGAGAAATGAAAACAATGGCATGGAAGAATATTAGTTGTCAGAAAGGGCTATGTAGATTCAATTTGATAAGTACTTTAGTTGGTGCTGGCTATACTATGTATCTGCAGTTTGTTTGGAATGCCAATGTTTTGTGGGGGATTTCTAATGCATACGATTGTGAAATGGAATTTTATATGGTTTATGGGTTTGGTTAAATGTATCAGCTACAGTTCCCTTGTGGAGTGCAGAACAATATTCTTTGTGTTTAGTGAGCTAGCAGCTGTCCCAAATTCCAATATCATTTTGAGAAGCGTGTTTTCTCTCTTGCATATACACAGTTCAGACTGAAATGGAAAACCTCAAAGCAAATTACTCTAGCAGTGTTTATAAGATCAAAAGTGATCATTGGCTGTGATCTAGTTTCATAGAACACAATTCCATAAGCTGTTTGACAAAAATTGACAGGCAGTAAAACCAAAGCACTGTTTGCAAAAAAAATAATTTCTTACCAAGTGAACTGGACTGAACACATTATATTGTCCTCACTGAGACACAAAATTGATATTCTAGTTGTGCTTGAGATTTATTTTGTTGATCATAACCAAGGTTGGATTAGGTCAATGTGTCTTTATTCATTTCACGTAAGAAATATATTTTGTAGCATTGCATTCTCCTTCCCTGAGAAATGCTTCATTATGTCTTATTTTGGTTATATGGAAGTTGTTTTATTTATCACTCATTCATGAATTTCTAGCAATATGAGGCTACAGGATTAGTCAAGCTATTTTTTTTATGTTTGGGGAGCAAATATTTATTTTTATTAGTCAAGCTATTTTTTTTTTAGTGGGGAGGTAGTAAATAATAAATATGTTGACCCTTTTCCTTAATCTCTTCACTCTCCTATTATACTCTTATCTTACTTCATCTTCTTCTACTTGTCTTACCTAACTTCTGGTTTTGTAGCCTTACACATGAAGAATATGTCTCACAAGCAAGGGCATTCTTCTTTTCTATATTCTACTCATATATTTAGAATAATGTTGAATATTATTATTATGGTTTTTGAGGTTTCCTCCCTGAAGTAGTCATATTATATTTGTGAGATCTTTTGCCTGCAATTGTGTTCCTAGATCTGAATCCTTTCTTGTTTTGAGTTGTTCTCATTAATTGTAAAAAGTAAAGGCCAGGGCATGGGAGGGGGGCGGGGATCTCTTTAAGAGTCCTCATCTTAAATTGCCATAGTAAAATCATAGTTTTGAGGCATGTATAACGATCTAGTCCCGGCACTGCAGTATCCAAGAGCATTATCTAATTATTGCACCTATTGTTAATCATATTTTCAGTTGTTAAACATAGGAAAATTAGATCTGTTGTTGGTTACAACAATGTTATCAGAGTCAGCCAAGTCAGATTGTCTTAATCGGATTATAGTATTATACCGATTGTTTTGGAAAACTGGTCTGACGTGGTCGCTAGGTTGGTGAGAAGCAATGTTAACATCTGATTCACTCAAGTCAACACAAAAATAATGACTTGGTCAAGTCAGTTATGACTTAACCAAATCCATGTTAGTTGACATGTCTCCTTCTCCATGGGGCTCAAGCTTAGAAAAACAAAACAGAAAGAAAAAACAATAAAAACTCAAATTCTAATGACTCTGGACCTAGTTTTGACTTAATAAAGACCCCCCTCATCCTTTCCTAATTTAACTCCCCATTTACATTGTTTGGAGCATTTGGAGCTGAAGCATTGGATGTCAGATTGTGTAGTAGTTAATTTGGCAATGAGTTGGCACTGATTTCAGAGGGGAATCGATCTGCATATGCTCTCTACTCATTTGCTAGGAGATTGAAGAGGATTGTTTGCATATATTTTGTGCCCATTCAACTTGGAGTTCAAGTGAAGTTCTTGAATTTCAGACCTTGAGTCTTGCCTCTTGTATATGTAGATTTATTTTTAAAATTAAGACAATCGTATTTGTATTTGCAGATTTCTTTCAATTGTGTAAGACAAAATCCTATGGCTCTGAGGAAGGAGGACTCTGCATGGAACCATTGCAAGTTTGTGTCCACAATGAAAATTACATGCAACTATTGTGGGAAGTTAGTAAATTGGGGGATACATCTACTGAAATGTAAATTAGGGCATATTTCTGGGAATCTTACATGTTGCCTAAAGTGGAACTGATTTAAAACATCAAATGGCTGCAAGTGATTTAAAACATCACATGGCTGCAACTGTTGAAGCCATTTATCTAGAGAAAGCTAAGTAGAAACAACTTATGTAGGAGATATGAAGAATTATTGAGATCCCTAGACACTTTAGTGGAAACCCAAGTTCTAAAGCCTCCTCCAGTCACCCTAGTGGACCTCCAAACCATTTTAGATTCATGCCTCCAAGACAAATGGATTATGATGCTCGATTAAATACAAGAGAAACATGTTGGATAACTTCTTTTCAGCCTGCACCACAACTGGTTCTTAGCCTATGATGGACAACCAATAAGAAGAGGCAATAATAGATGCTTGCCAATATATTTCAAGATATTGGGAAGATGTAGAAATGTTTCCCTCTCCCTGTATTATTTACCTTTGATGGATCTTATAGTTGCATGTGGTCCACGGTTCAAACCCTTGGTTATCATGATTTGAGGGGGGTGGATCTTGTGTGAGAATGTCAAAGATTTGCATGAAACCTTGACCTAAAAGCCTCATTGTTCGTATTTTTAAAAGTGGTGACAGAAATAACCCCTCAAATCATATGATGATTATGGCTATCCCTCCTTTGGCCAAGTTGTACAGAATTATTTTGGAGAAGATTGATTCTTGGTTATAAAGTCATCGGAAGAGGGATAAAGACCAAGTTGGTTTTCGAAGCTGTCACTCAAACTTAGACCACCTAATTACTATTAGGAATATTGCAAGAGTAGATATAGTAAAATAAATCTCCTTTATTGCTTCTATGACTTTAGGAAAGCTTTTGACACAGTGCCTCTTAAATAGCCTATCAAAGAGATAGAAAAATATATAGGTTCCTTTTGGGATGAGCACTTATGCAATAAGGTTGTATGAGAAAATAATTGCTGAGTTCAAGAATAACAAACGTTAGCCAAACAAATTAATTAATATAAGGGTTAAGAAAGGATGTCCTCTGTGCAATTTTTGTAAGGAAAATACCACTCTCGATCCCTTGGTGGGTGATAGCTCGGGTTTTACAGTTCCCTAGCGAATAGCTGTTGCCATTGCGTATGGACTCTTTGGCTCCTCCGTGGAGTCCTCCCGTCCCTTCTCCATTGTTGCAATTCCTCTCTTCCATTGTGTTGGATCCCTACGTTTCATGTGCCCAGTCCTCAGGCTTGATGATGTAATGTCCCTAACCCAAAACTGAGCTAAACTCTTCACTGACTGTTTATGTGTGTTGGCTCAGGGCTTTTGTCAGACATTTTGCTTACACTACTCAGAATTTTTTTTCACTGAATTTATGACTGATTTTGGTGTAGTGCTTTCGTCAAACACTGGTAATTACTGTTTAGAGACCATAGTTTCCATATGCTGCTGATATAAATTATTGATGACTGCTGTGTATGAACTTTGAAGTATATCTCTGGGTTTAGAGTTTTGTCAAACACTTGACAGCTGAGTTATAATATCATTGAGAAGACCCTGGCTTAGGATATCTGAGTTTGAGTTGTGTTTAGTGTTCTTTTGACTATTCTAGGGGTTCATTCCATTTATCATTCCGCATGAATTTTCCAACAACAATCACTCTTCAAAAGAGTAATTTATTTGTCTTAAATATCATACGCAAGCTACAGGAATTTCATAAATTTGTCTGTGAATGACCACTAATTCAGTGAGGATTCTCCTGTAAGGCACGAATTACTATGCAGCAATGAGATTCTCCTGTAAGGCACGAAATTTCTTCGTTGCAGTAAAAACAAGTACTGTGCTTGATAAATGGAAGTTATCACTGCTCCCTTTTACAGTGTTCACAGCTCTCTTCTTGGTCACAATGGCCACAGCATGACAACGATTTATGACTTGCCTTTTTCAATAGTAGTAGCCACAAAATAAGCAAGTAGAAGATGACCGTAACTTGGTCCTTTCTCTTCAACTAGTGAACCCTTCCACAGCGGCGCCCTCCTCAACGAAAATCATTAAAACTCACCCAAAATTCCATAGATCGGAAACAAACTAATATTTTACCATGGCAATGAAGAACAATGAAGAAATCTTAGTGATCTCCTCTCTACTCTCCACTATATCTAGGGTGGATAGTTTCACCACGGAAACTATTCTTATTTTCTTAAAGTTTCCATCACAAGAGCAACAAGCTACAAGAGCTCTCCAAAATTAAATGAGAATAACATGAATGAATGAGAGAGTAACTTATTTCCCTTTTATCTTCATTTTGTCAATTTTTTTTTGCCACTTTTACCTTTTTTCTTTTTAATTAATAAAGTGACTTTTTCAATAATCACTTTATAAATCAATTACTCAACATCACTTTATAAAATTTCTTTTTTCTTAGCGACATTAAATAATTAATTGTTTCACCTTGTTGACTAGGCTGACACAATTTCAAAAGCCATCTCCCCTTGTAGAGCCAGAGAACATAAAAATGGGGACATGAAAGATGATGACCTTTCTAGTATAGCTTTATTCATGCCCTTATTTCCCTTAGTTCCCTTGGATCCTAGATCACCCCAAGCTACTCCACCTTCCAAAGGACCAATGCTTCCTAGTCTCTCCTTGAAGAAAGTAATTATCCATGGAGACCTTGGTAGATTGCCTCTAAGATCCATATGGTCAATGAAGCCCTGATCCTTGCCATAGATGTTGCAAAGGATGTAGTTGAGCAATCAACATTCTATAAAGAAAATGCATTGATTTGTGGATTCTGTTACGCTGCACATGTACCCAGCGCACCTTCAGATGTGCCCCAGGGAGAGAGAGGCCATTTGTTTTACTAGGAGGGGTGTTATTCAGTAGTGGTGTTCATGTTCGGGCCCTTTGGTCCTTCCTTTAGGAGTATTATTTCTTAATGACACTGTCGACTGCCCTTTGTTCGGGATTTTAACCTTGGGGTTGGTGTCCGGGGCTCCTAGGGGTTGATCAATAGGTCACATGACCCCACACCTTGTTTTCTTGCACCGGTAGCCTTTGTTTCAGCTGTAGGACCTTGGTCTCCCTTCACAGCCACCTCAAACACCCTCTTGGTTCTTCAGCTGACTGGCGCACTCTCTCCTTGGCCTCCTTCCTCAAATGACGTCATCCTTCCACCCATGCCGTACTTCTATTTTGAGGGGAGTGTTGAGGAATTTACAACATTTTCGTGGTTAGATGGGGCATGGTGCCCTCCCTCTCGCTCACTCAAGCCTTTCATTCAGAATGATTTGCTTATTTTTTAGCAGTTTTAGGCACTTAGGGAAAAATACCCTAGGGAGCCTACTTTAAGCCTACTTTAGGCCATTTTTTATTTATTTTATATTATTTTTGTTATAATTTTAAGTTGAAATTTTATAATTTCAAATTGACATTTTAAAGGCATGTTGGCCTAGATATTTTTGTAAAGTGGGTGTGAGAGGTTATAAATAAACATCTCCTTACTTCATTTAAATACAAGACAGGTGGAATAAAACACTATGCACTTATTTTACCCTACTAAGGCTCTTTGGAAGTGATGTGCCCCTCTTGAGGAAGATGATTTTTTGGGTTTGATGGCAAAGTCTTGAAGTTTCTTTGGTTCTATGCTCTTGCTAAAGGTGATGTTATGATTTGTTGGTTAAACACTTGCACAAGGAGGTATCTAGGGTTTTTCTTGATCTCTCTTTGTTAAATGTTGATGAATGATGTATGTTTATGGATTGAATGGGAGCCATTAGAGCTGCATTTTGTCTTGGCTACGTCATTTTTCAACCTTTAGTCACCTTGGTTTGCGGAAGAACGTCCCTTGTAGGATTTCTTATAGGGTTAGAGCCTTAGATCCTTTAGTTTTGTTGCCAAACCTAGGATAGGCTTCTCAAAAGGAAGGTTGGTCACCTCCTTAGATTCCCTAGGTTAGGGTAAAACCTAAAACCCTTGTCCCAATCTTCTATTTCTTCAAAAGTCTTGCATGTAGGGTTAGATTCTTTGCATTTTGCATTGTAGATAGGTTAGTTTATGACTGCATTTAAAACTAAAAACCCTAAAAAAGACTAAAACCTAACCTAAACCTATCTTCTCTAACTCTCACGACTCTTCTCTCTTCTAGCTAGCAGCCTCGTCCTACGCCCTTTGAAGCTCAACCCCCCCTTCCTTTATCCTTTCGCAGGCTCGGTCTATCCTCACATACCCTCGCCCTTCATCTCCCCTTCTCCTTTCATACTCGGGCCTACTATCTAGGGTTGTAGCAGCTCTCGACTAGCTTCCTCTTAGGTTTGGCCTGCCCTTTTAGGGCCTCCACAAGGCTCGCCTTGTCCAATTGGGAACTCGGTCCTTCATTTGAGGGTATGTCCAAGGCCTTATCAAACAAGGGGCCATCCTTTCTGTGGTTGTCACAGCCTATAGGTTATCCTTTGTGACCCCATACAAGGTCTGCATTTTATTACAACCCTTTCTTTTTCAGTCATAAATATTATTAATACCTGCATCAAAACAAACCAATGCTTGTCAAGGGTTAGAGTTATGATGTATATTATATACTGATTGCACATAATTGCTTGGGACACTTCTTATGATACAGTTTCAAACTTCTTTTGCAGGCATATATTGTACTTATTTTGTTATGCATGAACAATTTTATAAACTACCTTATAATTGTTCGCAAAGTGATCAATATTCATGTTAGTTGGGTAACTCATACTGTTGAAACACATTGAATGATGATACGTTCTGTCACTGTTCATTATTGTAATGTTGGATGCTGTATTTGTGCATAATATTAAGTGAATGACACTTTGTTGAATGATAGAGGCACGATCCTAAGTGGAAATTGGTTACTTGTTTATCTAGAGTGAATGCACTATTGAAGTTGGTATAGTGATTCCCTTATATAGCTCATATTTGTTCATATACTATGTCTTCTTTGTTCCTAAATTGACTCCATAAAGGCACTGGTCACTAACCCTTTCAAAGAAGAAATAATTTGGTGTTTAAGTGTCCTTACAGACTTATATTTAGGGCTCTCCCCTAGGAGGTTTTGACTTCCAAAGAAATTTGGGGAAGTGATAAAGGTGACAGTGGTCACTTTCTCTTGCATATGCTTATTGGTAACTAACTAAAAACCTTAAAAAAGACTAAAACCTAACCTAAACCTACCTTCTCTAACCCTCAAGACCCTTTTCTCTTCTAGCTAGCAGCCTTGTCCTGCTCCCTTTGAAGCTCAAGCCCCCCTTCCTTTCTCCTTTCCCAGAATCGGCCTACCCTCACATACCCTCGCTCTTCATCTCCCCTTCTCCTTTCATACTCGAGCCTGCTATCTAAGGTTGCAACAACCCTCGACCAGCTTCCTCTTAGGTTTGTCCTGCCCTTTTAGGGCCTCCAAAACACTCGCCTTGTCCAATTGGGAACTTGGTCCTTCATTTGAGGGTATGTCCAAGGCCTTATCAAACAAGGGGCCACCCTTTCAGTGATTGTCACATCCTATAGGTTATCCTGTGTGACTCCATACAAGGTTTGCATTTTATTACAACCCTTTCTTTTTCAGTCATAAATATTATTAATACCTACATTGAAACAAACCAATGCTTGCCAAGGGTTAGAGTTATGATGTATATTATATACTGACTGCATATAATTGCTTAGGACACTTCTTATGATACAGTTTCAAACTTCTTTTGCAGGCATATACTGATTTTGTTATGCATGAACATTTTTATAAACTACCTTGTAATTGTTCGCAAAGTGATCAATATTCATGTTAGTTGGGTAACTCATATTGTTGAAACACATTGAATGATGATAAGTTCTGTCACTGTTCATTATTGTAATGTTGGATGTTGTATTTGTGCATAATATTAAGTGAATGACACTTTGTTGAATGATAGAGGCACGATCTTAAGTGGAAATTGGTTACTTGTTTATCTAGAGTGAATGCACTATTGAAGTTGGTATAGTGATTTCCCTTATATAGTTCATATTTGTTCATATACTATGTCCTCTTCGTTCCTAAATTGACACCATAAAGGCACTGGTCACTAACCCTTTCAAAGAAGAAATAATTTGGTGTTTAAGTGTCCTTACAGACTTGCATTTAGGGCTCTCCCCTAGGAGGTTCTGACTTCCAAATAAATTTGGGGAAGTGACAAAGGTGACAGTGGTCACTTTCTCTTGCATATGCTTATTGGTAACTAGCCTTGCTAGTTCATCCAGTAACAGATTCAATGGCCTTTGGCCAAATCTTGCAAATCTTTAACAATGGATTTCCTACACTTGGAAGCCGAAAATCAAGAAGCTTATGTTTACCCTTGTCCCAAAACATTCTTCATAGTTGAATTTGATGAAGTTGAGGACATATATCAAATCTTGAACTATGGTCCATAATTTTGGGGCAAATCTGGTTTTTGCTTGGAACCCTAGATTCCAACCTTTGACCCCTAAGTCAGACTCTGTAACCATGGTGCTTGTTTGGGTAATACTTGCTAACCTTCCTCTACATTTTGGGGATATGATTTGTCAAGTGATATTGGAAATGCTTTAGGAAAATTTCATTTTAGAAGTAGGGAGATGAAATATCGACATATCACCACATATGAACAAACATGTGTATACATGGACTACAATAAGGGATTTCCTACATAAATCAATCTTGTGCCAAAGAATACACCTGAACCTAAAATATAGACTATCAATAAGCCACTTTTAGACGCAAGGTGTTACCCCTCATATTGTATGAGGGAAATGCAATAGATGTTTGTGATGACTTATTCATATTGGATCTCGACACAACATAATTTGTTGCACGTGGCTTAGAACATCTTGGAATAATTATCATGTATCTCATAATGTTTCATGATGGACATATGTTTAGGGTTAGTTAGGGTCCCTAGGGGTGATCAAATTGCTAAAATATTGTAAAGTATTATTAAATGGGATGTAAACCCCATCATTGACACCCTTTAGACCCTCAAATCAATCCTAGTGCACCCCCTAGGAACATTATCCCTTGTTTTGTGGATTCTTGGGGAACTTTTCCCAGTTTAAGGGATTTTTGTCTGATTTCTAGATTGTGGAGACATAGCCTGATTTTGGGCCCATAATCCATGTTTGATGGATTTTTGTTGGGGAATATGCTCTTTCTAAGGGGTCGCACCTCTCTTGGTCTCTTAGACTCCTAGATGTGGCACATTTTCGTGAGGATAGGTTTGACACATGGCTAAAGATTCCTAGAGGTGGCACACTTCCCCTTGCATAAGATTTGACACATGGAAGGTCTCCCCTCTTAATCCTAAAGCTATTTACGGAGTTGTAACATAATTGTATGTTACACAACTACTTAGATGCTCTTCTGTAGCTAAAACATACAAGAGCAATATGTAAGCTCTATAAAATCACAAAATTTTAGTTTTGATAGGTTAATTAACTAGAAGTGAGCCCAATAGACACTCTTATGTGGAAGCACAGTTAAAAACTACTTTAAAACACATTAATTAAAGTTGAATAATATTGATTTATCATTAAGGAGATTGAACAATTAATCTTGACCATTAATTGTTGTTTCTGATCCTAGCATGTCGATCCCAACTTTTAAAAGTCGCTCTTAATCTTACACATGTTGATTCAACATATACAAGTTGATCTCGATCTTGCTGATGTCGACAATTGGAAGTTGGCACAACAATAAGGCATAACGATCAATCCTGACTTTTGACTTCCAACGTCGGCACATCGGAAGATGGCACAGTAACAAAACACATAAATCAATCATGACTTCTGATTCCCGATGTCGACAACGTCGGGATCAAAATTTCGGCACAGAAAACCAACGGTCCCAATTTCACATCGGCATTGTATATCAAAGGTCTCGATTATGCTGGACCAAAAAATCAACACTTAGCCATTTTTCTAGCAAAATGACGAAGGCAACAATTTGGTTAACGATTTTACAAAGCTTTAATATCTTTAAAACCTTAATTCATTTAGTTAAATACATCATCAATTCAAGGAATAAACCATGAACGAATTGGATCAAAATCGTTTAGAATTTCTTTATCAATTCGACTAAAAGTTCATAGTTCATTTAAATTAGTTAAACAATTCAGATCAAAGCTTTTAATAAAATTAGTCAAGTTAACACAATTTAAAATAAACAAGTTATTGTGATTCGAATTTGGGAGATTAAACTTAATTGCTTACAATACATTAATTAATAACTACAGGTTCGAAATCATCATTTCAGTTCACCTGTGTAAATTGTTTTGAACTTGTTCATTCTAAACAAGCAATATTTTCAAAGAGTTCTGTAACAATTCATTACAGATTCTCATTATAGTTATTGTTTCCAATTCAATTCGTTTACAAGGAAAACAATGAATATGAATTGGTTACCAATTTGATTGAAATGTTAAACATAAACAATCTTACTTATGCAGCATTTAACCATCCTAAAACATGCTACTCCTTGTTCTTAAATCTTTGAGGTTGTTTAATAACGGCATGATACGACCTTTGAACCAGACAGTGATATGCCTCAGAATCCATGCAAATACAATTACAAAACATAAATTCCTTGTTCTTTTAAGTCCAATTTTTAAACTAGGCAAGCGTTGACAACCTTAAGCCATTTAAATAGGTTATGTTATTTAAACTTTAAATAGCTCTCAAATAGAGCTTCAAGATTTTCAAACAAATCTTAAGCAGGGTATTCTTTCCCCTTAAACCAAACACACGTTTTAGACAAGTACACCAAGGAAATTACATACAAATTCTTCGTTCATCCTCTCATCATTTCAACAAGACATATTATAGTTTAAATTCAGCACTTGCAATGATGACAAATGGTTAATGAAAACTCATAAAACTCATTCATACAAACGAATTCGGAACAAGAAACTTCATAATATTTCGTTTATGAATATATCATTGTGATTCGTCAAACAAGTTATACAACATTGATACTTATCTGAAACCAAAGGAATTGGGAAATTGTTATGTGTGAGGCACTCTCCACCCATTCATAAGCAACTCAGCTCATTTTCTCTCAGCAAAACTCCACCCCCGAGCTGAGATCCATGTATTCACCAACCATGTATCTCACCATCCCCCTATTTCACTCAAAGGTTTAAACACTTTGACAACCAGAACATTGGTTTACAGACCAACTCCACACTAAACAGTGCAATCCACCATCAAAGTGTCCTTCTGTTAGCACACAATGAGATACATCACTACCAAAGTGCTCATAATTCCACTAAGGCAATTTCATACACCATTTTCCATTTCATTGGAAAAACATCCAAGGCAAAACAAGAAGTGTGATTCAGCATGTAATGCTACAATGAACATGTTTAGGTTCAACAAGACAACATGGAACAAGTTCAAGGTTTAGAATTACACGTTCACCGCTTCTGCAACCACTAGCCAAGCAATCTGACCCAACCACAATTTCTTTCGCCCATGTCCATACCCTCTCTTCCCTCGACGAATTCACTTTTTCCCACACCGGTGAATTTGTCTGGGTTTCTGGCTTCTCTGCTCGCCCACATGTGGTCTCCCTCAAGGAGCCACGTTCAAACATGATTAACTTCCTAAACAACTTTTAATCACCCCCCTAACTTTCACTTAAGGTTAAATAGGGTTTAAGGTTTAATCACACGGTTTAGACTTTAAAGCATAGTTTAGGTAAGACTTAGGCAAGGTTTAAGGTTAAGACAACCCTAACCCCCCTTTCAACCTCTAGTGAATACTTGGATCCCCGTTCTTTTCAACGTTTAGCCTCTTCAACAATTAGTTGTGGAATTTATATTAATGATAACAAAATATGAATGTACGGCCTTTCAGGCATTCACGATTTACAATTCATATGAACTAAAACAAACTAGGGGTCTAGGACAAGGGTATTACGAGTGTGCTCCTTGCTCATTTTAAGTCATGGTTGGATTTTGGAAAGTTCCTTCTTCTAGGAGCCTAATAAATATATCATTATTGGATATTTTGTGACATGTATGGAGGCGTTTTCTTATTGAATGTGTGGCATTAATATGGTGTGAAGCTTTCAAAAGGTTGTGAATATTGCTAGCTCATTTACATTGAAATTTCTATGTTTTGTGTTGGAGGGCATATAAGGGTATTAGCACCTCAGTGGAAGGAAAAGGTTCTAACTTAATGTCTGTTTTATTTTCCTTTGTATCAATGCACATATGGGAGTAATTTTTGCATTCATTCTTAATTCGAAGGGTGTAATATTGATATTTTTTGTGTATGGTGCACCCTTAAAGCTAGAAAGGAAGTGGATACTTTATCTGATCCCTTCCCTTGTAAGACCTAGTATATTTTTGCACTTCACTAAGTAGGGTTTGATCAATCATGCAACATTTCCCCCTTAGCGACATATGAAGCAAGGCCCTCTTAGATTGTACTTCTTTGGCTCCATTTTCCCTTGGTGGATTGACACTAGTCTCTTGATTGGTTTCTCTCTATCTTCCCATCACCTTTGTCTTTATTCTTCTTTCTATGCTGCAACCATTTTGCTAGATTTTCTCTTCATTTCACCTTGCATGCATTGAAGGGCTCTCCTCATTCCCCTAAATCTCTATAAGGAGTGCTCCTTGATCATTGTAATTCATGTTTGGAAAGTTCCTTCTTCTTGGATCCTAATAGATATATGATTCTTGGAGGTTTTGTGAAATGTATGGAGGTGCTTTCTAACTAAACATGTGGCATTAATCTTGTGTGGAGCTTTCAAAAGGTTGTGAGAATTGCTAGCCCCTTTACATTGAAATTTATATGTTTTGGGTTGGATGCCATAAAAGGGTATTACTACCTCATTGGAAGGAAAATGTTTTAAATTAACATCTATTTTCTTATCCTTTGTATCTATGCACATAAGGGAGTAATTTTTGCATTCATTCTTAATTCGAAGGGTGTAATATTGATCTTTTGTGTTTATGGTGCAACCACAAAGATAAAAGAAAGTGGACCCTTTATTTGATCCCTTCCCTTGTAAAACCTAGCATATTCTTGCGCTTCACTGAGTAGGATTTAATCGATCATCCAACCTTTCCACGTTAGTGACATATGAAGCAGGGCCCTCTTAAATTGTACTTATTTGACTCCATTTTCCCTTGGTGGATTGACACTAGTCTCTTGATTGGTTTCTCTCTATATTCCCGTCACCTTTTCCTTTACTCTATTTTTTATGCTACAACCATTTTTCTAGAGTTACTCTTCATTTCACCTTGCACACATTGCATATTTCTCTAGTACTCCTAGTTTAGGGAAGCCCCCTTGAGTTGAAGGAGCGCCGACTAAAAGTGTCGAAGGGGATTGGCGTGGTGACATTGGCCTTTTCCTCTTGAGTTCACCTCAGCTAGCTTACTTCTTTGGGATTTTAATCATGCATGCTAGTTCGAGATGTAACATAGATAATTCTTTAAAGCATGGAATGTTTTTCCAAGGAACAACCTTGTGAAATATCCTTCGATCACTTCTTGGATGGTAAACGAGGAAACTAGTGGCCTTGATTACGAAGCATGGCCTAGTAGAGAAATCGAGTGAGTCCATCAACATTCACATAGATATCCAACTCGAGGACTTGACCTCGTGACCTTATACTTGGAGCTCAAAGCAATCAACCACTCAAGCTATCCCACTGAGCTAAAGCGTGGAATTTTGTTGCTCAATGCATTAAACTATCAAAGGTAGGTAAATTAAATGAATCTTACCATAAATCCACTTGATGGGATGGAAAGTCTATGGAAGTGCATTATCTAATCAACAAGGACCCTCCGATGTCCTCCTAGCCTCTCTCTTTGAAGCTATCCTAGACAATTATTTCTCCATCTATGGCACCTTAAGAAGAAAGGAAGTCTCATCCCCAATCTTGACAATCTCCCCATACAACAAAGGGTATGAACTTAACCCTTCGGGACAAGGTAGAGCTTCATTTGATCACCCACAATCATTAGTGAGCTAGGATAATTAGGTTGAAGAAGAAGATGCAAACAAAGAAAGCTTGAAAACCTCTTAAATCCCTCTAGAAATAGACAAAAGTGAACAAGATCAGAAAAAAAGGAAAGAAACAAGAACTAGTCAAACCAGTTCAAGATTTGAGGAATGGACTAGAGTGTTTAAGAATAAAAAATGCATTTCAATACTACAACCAATTATGACAAGGAAATCAACACAGAAATCTATTTTAGGTATGTATTGTTTGTGCATGTTAGTTAGTTCTTAGTTTATTTGCATTTATCTATGTAACTTAGGCTTTGAGTGTGCTTTTAGGAAGAAAAGGAAAACCAATGTATGACAGTTTCCTATCCTTTTAACAGTTGGGAAATTGCTCAACCTATGGATCTTCCCTTGTGTTTGTATCCTTCCAATGTATGGTTTGGCCACGTCCTTTTACTATCAAAATTTTTACTATTGTTGTGAAAGGAGAAAAGAAGATTCTATCCCCTACCCTTTTTGGCATTTATATTGATGAGTTAAGAGGTGTTTGGAGAAAGTGGGGTGTACTAACACTACGTGGGTTGGAATAGTGTTCATTCTTCTTCTTTGTGCAAATGATATTATTGTCATTTTGACAAGCAACTTAGAATCCTCACAGTTTCATGTGGTAGCTCTAGGGTGTTAGTAAATTTTCATAAGACAAGTTACGATCATCAAATCTTGGAAAATCGCCAACTCTAATTGTATGTATTATAATAACATCCTGGAATAATTTCTTTTGTGTAAATATCTTGGATTTGACCTTCATCACAAGCTCAAATGGAATTATATGCCACGGGAACAAAGATTAATGGAGATTGAAAAGCTTGTTTTGGTCCCAAGAACAATTGAGAAAATTGAGTAAATCCAAAAGTTTCTTATAATTAATAATCTTAGAATTAAAAACACTATGTCTTATCTAATCCTTCTCTTCCTTCTCTTGGAGGCTAGAATCCCCCCATTAAGAGTAAGGCTATGGTGAGGTACTAATATATGAATATTGAGAGGTTTCCTAGCATTGCTTTAAATACTTATAAAATTCACCCAAGACTTAGAGAGGGTGGACCAAAAATGTGGATCCTTGGCTTAACCATTGGAGGTTAAATGAGGATATCCCTCTTCAGAGTATTGATATCATTAAGAGTACCATCACAATTAAAGTTAAAGATAAATTGTGGTGCAATATTAGAAGATCAAAATTATCTTTCTATTGTAGAAAGCTTGAAAAAGAAAATTAATATTTCTAAAGTAAGAACAAACTCTCATGAACTTCAAATTGGAACTAGGAGTGTTAAAGATAAATTGTGGTGTAATATTAGAAGATCAAAATTATCTTTCTATTGTAGAAAGCTTGATTTTTTTTTTTTAATATTGCTAAAGTAAGAACAAACTCTCATGAACTTCAAATTGGAACTAGGAGTTGGATAAGACCCAAAACATGGTGGGAGCAAAGGTTCTATCAATTTTGTTATATCAAGAAGTTGGAGGGTGGAAAACATTTTCTTGTCGATTATTATGCCTATGTATATATTAGGTCTCATTTTCGATCCATTTGTAACATTGGATCTTCAAACATACTAAATCATTGAATAAAAAATAGTTTAGAAATTTGTTTTTTTCTATCTTTTTGAACATAGAACTATATTTTAAAACAAATCAATTAATAATTTCCATGTTTATTTTTATAAAGTCCTATAGACCAAAATTGGTCTTCATTGCACAAGAATTAATGAAATGCAAAAGAAAAGAAAAGAAAAGAAAAGAAAGATATTGAAAAGAAATAAATAATTAAAAAACTTAAAAATAAAATAAAAATAAAGTGAAATTTAAAAACAAAGCAAAAAATCGAAAACATATTTTACTATGGGATTAGACATTGATGTGGGGCTCATTGTATGGATGCTAGTAGGGTTATCCTTGTTAGTGAAGCTCATCGAGCCTTCCCACATCCCTCCTTTCCCTTTCTCTCCTCCTTTCCCTCCCTGCCAGTGGGAAACAATGCCTTCTACATGCCCTCCCCATACCCTTGACTTGTAGATCAAGAAGAGATCTCGATTTATAGATTGAGGGCAAAGGGAGGGTGGGGGGAGAGCAGGGGCGGGGGACGAGGGCGTGGATAAAACATCGACGGAAACTTGGTTATCACCATGTGGGTTAGTATACCCCATATGGGGAGGGGCCAAGGACAAGTGGGGTGGCAATGGTTTATCTTATCACAAGGGCTTCATCATCATCGTGTGCACCTTGTCAACAACTAGTTGTTAATGGGGCTATACTATGTTAAAGCATTCCACATGAAAACGACCACGCCCTTGCAAACTTGAATGTTGTTTTTCAATTTATATTTTGTTTTTTTTTCTTCATATTTTTGAAATGTATTGTTTATATGGTTATTTTTATTTGTGTAAGTATTTTCAATTTTTATTTAATATTAAATTAAAAATTATTATTATTACTTCTAAATTTATTTAATTTGTTACATTTATAAAGACATTCTAAGTTTTTATATGGTTGTACTGTTTTTATAAATAAAATAGAACATTGAAAAATTAATTAAAACCAAACAAGTTTTCTTAAAGTGTTTTCTTAAAAAAAATTATAAGACGAAGGGCATTGAATGCTTGAATTTGATGTATTCTGTACCTTGAAAATATTGAGAAATATGTGTGTCATGGGGCATGTAGTTGAATGATTCTATTTTTCTATTTGAAATAAGTTTTGTGCAACTCTATTTTTTATGTGTAATTTTTAATTTCATTAAAAAACATAAAAATGTTATTGTTGGGTTTGTGTATTTTTTTTACATTTATATCTTTCCTAACTACTAAGTTCTAGTTGTAAAAAAATGATAGGTAATAATAGGTCTATTTCACAAATTAGGCTAAAAATGGAAATGTCGAAGCATTGCATGTAGGACATTTATTGTATTTCATGCCATTTTCATGTGGAATTGAGAGATTCTTTGAAAAATCCATAAAGGTTATTACTTATGTAAAGTTGCTTCATGTGCAACAATGTTGTAAATTGGGCCACATATTAATGACGAGTTAAAGGTTGAGCAGACAATTATACTATGAAACACTTTTAATTATAATATACATAAATGCCTCATTTTGATATTCACCCGTAACAATTCACAAGCTTAAATTGAGCCTATCTACAATGTTGGTTTCAAATGACTCATATATGAGGTGTCTTATGTGATTTCTTTGCGTTATTTTAAAATTCTCAAACTAATGTGGATATTTTTTATAACAACTTAAAAAGACATCAAATTGAGTGGTCATTGTGCTCATGATTAGAGGATAATGTTCGAAATAATCACAAGTCAACACTATGATGAAATGCAATGATATCATCACCCACACCTTGCTCTACATAAAATTTGATATAAACGTTGTACCTCTCATGAGTCTTAGTATGTAATTCTATGAGGATGGAGATTATCATTTTAGAAGACCATTACATCGATCTCGGTGTATGAGTTTGACCTTAGCTTTGTATTGTTGTTTTCTGCACTCATCTATACCATTTTCACATGGTGGCATAAGAGGTTGTCTAAGTTAGAAGCTTATTTCATCGCATATGGAAAGTTTTAAACTACAGAGACCTAGTGGCACTTTACAGGGCATTTAAATCACAATGGTCACATATATTTTATTTCCATATTCCAACCTTTAGAGTTGTTAACATAAACAACATCCAAATTTGTCTTTTATTAATTTTTCTTCGTAAAACAATGTTTACTAACTTTGAGATTAACATGTTAAGATGCAGTAAATAGTTAACTTGTATATTGCCTAAAACCAATAGTGATTACCACCAAATTCAAACATACTATTTAGTTGTGAGGGCCACTATTCCAAAATGGTAGGCAAAAGTGTTATCACCAACCTTGTAGTTTCATGTGTGAGGTTGATCCATGATGGATGGTAGAGGGGAAAGCAACTAAGGAGGTGGAACCAAGACTTCCTAGACTCCCAAATGGATGGTTGTCATGCCAATCAAGGCAGTCTTCGCTTTATGTTATCTAAGTCCAAGACAACAACGGGGGAGACCCAGATCTACTCCCGACAGGAGAGATCAGACCTAGACACCATATCATATCAATTATGGCTTGAGGTACGTAAGGTGTAAGGTAATTAGAAACTCTAGATCTATGGATGATAGTAGTAAGTGGACTTGGGCTTTGGATGAGGGCTTCAACCATACGAGGGTTGATCCAAAGTGACATGAAGGGGTAATACTAGATCTAGGGTTAAAGTACTAGCAATTGATGAGGATAACCACTATCTTGGGAAACGTAACTAAGACAAAATGAGTAAGGGCAGAGTTGGGACTGTCTAGTACCAAAGAGATAGACTCAGTGAGAGATATGAAAATGCCAGGTTACGTGAGTTATCAAGGAGCGGTCAAATTTCGGGGGAAAGAAGTCAACAAGGGTGTATGTTCAGCCTTGGGTAATGGAGTGAGTATCAACACAACGTTTAAGTGAACCTACCTGGGATATGCCCTGATCTATGGACCTAGAAAAGGATTTGGCTTGGGAGATTCAGGTTACAGGGAAATCAACATAAGGAGGGCTAGCGCTAGGGTTTGGAGAGGCAGATCTACATATCTAGAGCCACCAGGAGACTATCATCTCAGCGTTGGAGTGGAAATGAGATCAAGATGGCTCGATCTACAAACCCAAGTCAGAAAAGTTCAGGAAAAATCAGATCTGGAAAAGTCAAAATCTGACGAGGGAGGCTAGGAGGCTGAAAGTCAGTTTTTCAGATCTAGGGCTACCTAGCAGGAACTAGCTCAGTGCTAGGGGTGTTCTAGGATGAGGAAGACCTGATCTACAAACCCAAGTAATTATTTTCTGAAAAAGTCAACTCTAAAAAAAGTCAAATTTTTAGTGGGGCGCAGGGGTTTGAGCAATTAGAAAGTCAGATCTAGGGAAAACCAGTCACAATTAGGGCAGCATTGAGGATGATTTAGTGAGGGGGAGGCCCGATCTACAAAACATAGAAATGGTTTGATCAAAGATCAAGCAATTCCTCGTTTAAATATTTTTTGGATTTTTATTATTTAGGAGTTTTTCCAGAAAAATTGAAGAAAAGAAGGTACAATGGATTGAGATCTGAAGAGAAGAGATTTACCTGTTAGATATTTGGAAATTCTTGTAGATTCCTTGATGATGATGATCCCCACCATCCTGATCAATTTGAGAATATTGAAGCAAGCTCTATGTCCAATGTTTGCCCGAGGAAGTCAATGCGCCCTTTCTCCTGCACAACAAACGTCAACCTTATCAGATTTGATGTGACATGAGAAAGAAGTTATATGCTGCAGAAAAATAGCAAGAAGAAATCATAGGTCACCACAACACTAATGAAAAATCCCTAATAAAAAATGAATACAATCCAAGCGAGTTGAGATCCCCTTGCAAAAACGCCCAAGCTAAAGTCGTCCTCCTGTAGACAAGACAATGATCCCCCAAAAATATAGATCTCACAACAATTTCCCGAATGCTAGGAAGAAAAAGACTTTCCAATCACCATCGAAGAACATCGGAAGCAAAGCAGATCCAGAAAATATCCACAAAAAAATCTTTCTATTAATCAGATCCAAGATCCAAAGACCCTTTACAAATGAGAAGCTCTCTCCTTTAAATAGAAATGGGAGAACCAAAATCCTAACCACTTTCAAAACGAGTGGCTAATATTAAAAGATAAAATATTTTAATCAATGGTTGAGATGAGCTCAACATACAATACATGGATCAATATAACCATAAAGTACCAAAGTGGACTAAATCACCCATAAAGAGGGTACCCCACTCAACAAGAAATAAATGAAGCACATGGTGGGTCCATGGAGTGTTAACTAACTCTCTATGGGTGCCCCATGGCACAATAAAATAAAATAATATTTTAATTCTTTGACTTCTTAAGGAAATCGTGAGCCTCCCAAAAGCTCCAGAAAATAATAATAAAATGCCCCAAAAATAGGTGTGGGGCCAATCAGGTGCTACAACTGCTGGAGAAGGTGTGGAGGACATCACTCTCATCATCAAGACTCATCCCATGTCATTTCCTTGCCTCAGTAGCCCAAATATATTTCTTCAATAGCCATTTAATCATTTTTTAATCTGCCTCGAGAAATGTGAACTTGCCAGAACAGCCTCCTAGGGTGTGTGCGTTGTCCAACTAAGCCCACCAGGCTCTCTGGGATGGGGGTAATATGGTAAAATCAAGTGTTTGCACCCCCTATGCCCCATACAGTGCCTTAGGAGATCCAAATAAAACATCTCCCTGCTCAGACACATCATCCTGTCAAGCAAAATTGCATCAGAAAGGTAAAATGGGCCTGATTATCTCTGTGAGTGCCCGAAACTGAAAATAAACTATCTCATTAGACTCAAAGAGTCCAAATCCATCCAAGGTATATACTCATACCCTTTCCAGGTCTCTTCCTGATCATTAACAATATCCAATAGACAATATAATCACCTGTAAATGACTAGATACCAATAATATAACTCAGACTATTATCCATCTGCTGCAAGTGCTATAAGGCTAAGACATGCTCTACAAATCATTTAAGTAACAATCACAACAAGTAGCAGTCATGTCACTGGCGGTACATCAACCAAATACATATATAAGTTTTTTATTTATTATTACTCATACTAGACTTTCAGGACTATACTCACTTCATAGTTGTAGTCAATTTGCTAGTGAAGGGTGAAGGCTGAAAATGACAAGGGTAGGGAAATACTCAACATCATGAAACTTTGGATATGGAAGGGAAAACTCACTATAACCACATGCCAGACAAGCAACAACACAGGGAATGGAAATTCCTCACAAATGGTTGAGTTGTTCAGAGAGTGCTTATTCCACTTAGGCATCATGTCTACATCAAGTTTGATCCAAGTTCATTAGGACCATCAATTTTGTTTCCATGGCCTTTTTGGCCTATATGACCCTTTGGGACTTCACCAGTGCTTAAAATCACAACTAATCACAGCTTTCATCCGGGACATATTCAAATTTATAAGGTCAACAATATTTGGATATAGCATATATTTAACCATTGCTTTTTGGACCTTTTTCTTATACCCTTCAAGGGGTATTTTTAGTATTTCATTGCTCTTGCCCTTTTTCACATATGTTAAGAAACATATTTTAGCATTTTTTATTTTCCATGGGCGTATATATATCATTTTCCAACACAAGTAGTACATGAGCTTTCAGTTTTAGCCAACAACATCTCAAGTGACCAGGGGGAGTTCTGCACAGTGCCAAACATCAGGACAACCGACTAGAATGATTTAGGCATACAATCCAACTCACCAAAGGAAAGTTTTGTCACCAAATCAGAGTCGAGACACAATATAAACAAGGAGGCTTGTCCAATAAGGGTTCTAGCGGGGAAAGGTCCTCCATGCCACAAGTCAAGTAGTAAGTCGGGTTAAAACAAAACTAGAAGGTAATGGATGGGTGGAGACAGTGAATGATGAAGCCAACACTAGCAAGCCAGAACAATGGTGGGAATGACTACCTCTATTCTCCCTAAGGAGGGTAAAACCAATGAGTATAGATCAGGAACTTCCAAGTCTAAGTAGGGACATCAATACATAATACTTAATACATCCAAGTCCATATAATTATGACCGCCAGATCATGACACCACATGTTAATACATGTCACAAAAATGAATATAAGAGAAATGATAACCATAAAAATAATAAAAGTTGAGTCATGATCATGTATATAATCCATCTGAACCATCATCTGTCCAATGAGAAAGTACTGATATAAATCTGGGCATCAATAACTGCTCTGTAAATTACTAAATGGCTACATCAGTCCTCAAATCTGAGTGTCCTGAGACTTATTCTTGACATGGGAGAGTACAATAGTCCAGAAATAAAATAATGATCCGACAAAGCTGCTCATCTCAACATCTCATATGTAAGAGATTTGGATGAAAAATGTACTGTATCTGAAAAATAGAATATGGTAGAGCTACTATATATGTGATAGCAAAAGGCATTAGAGAAAATATTGGAAAGGGTGGATACCATACTAATGGTATTTTATAAATATATGTGGAATTTACTCTTCTTTTAACATAAATGTGTCATTAACATTTTGGAACAAAGCACTTGTATGCCAAAACAGAATCACAACAGAATTTAAATTGCTAAAACTTAGTGCAAATTTTGATGAATTTGTTGAAGAGGGATAAAATTGAATTTAACCAATTGAATTTATTGAGAATTGATAAAACAAACTTTCATTTCCATTATGAAACTTGGATTTAGGATAATTAAACTGCTTAGATTTGGAAAAAATATCCTCTTAATTCAAACAAAGGCGTGGAATAGCCTACGATGTCATCTCATCAACTTTTCTTGAAATTAAATAGGAAAAATTGAAGATTTCCCATCACCGATATCATATGCTCTTTTAGTTAACAATAATCATTTTTTGTAGTTCATCAACATACAAATGATAAATAAAGTGGTATAGGGTAGTAAGAGATAAAGGTATTGGATGATGGGATATAAATATTGAATGCTTAGAAAACTCTTAAAAGTTTGAAATCGATGTTTTATGGATATATTCTATCTAAACTTGCCAATGTGACTAGTGTGTTGAAATATTGGACAATATTGAGAGGGAGGGTGAATCAATATTGATAAATTTTAACAATTTAAACCACTTTTAATTTATCCATTAACACAATGATCAACAAGAACACATAGAAGACAAATTTATCGTGGAAGCCCAATTGGGTAAACCACCAATACTTACTATTACTACAAAATTATATTTACAAATAGTTTCTTCCTTCTTTTATAGACAAGGATGGTACTACCACCTATTTACCAACAACTACTGGAAGGAGGCTACAACCCCCTGGTTTTATCAGCTGCTACTGAAAGGATGCTACTACACCCTATTTACCAGCAACTACTAGAAGGAGGCTACGACCCCTTGGTTTTATCAGCTGCTACTGAAAGGATGCTACTACACGCTATTTACCAGAAACTACTGGAAGGAGGCTATGACCCCCTGGTTTTATCAGTTACTACTGAAAGGATGCTACTACACAATATTTACCAGCTACTACTGAAAGGAGGCTACAACCCCCTTCCAGGCTTGTAGCCTGCCCTTGCACCACCCTACCACCCTAATCTTTTTTTTTTCAATCTTCCAGACCTTTTTTTCCTTCAATATTTATCACAAATGCTTCTTCATGTCACATGTCATTGATCTTTGCCTCAGCTGCTATGATCTGGATTGCAGAGACGATTTCTTCCACTCAATGCTCTGTCTATAAATACCCTCTAACACTTTTTCTGTGAATGCATCTCTTCATCATTGCATCTTTTCATTCTTAGAGCGTGCCTTTTCATGAGAACTCAATTCTTCACTTTAACCATTTTTTAACTCTATTTAGGTTTATCAGTCATACCTTTCCGCAACAAATTCTTACCAAAATTGCCTCTCTGCAATGATAATTCTTCACTAGAAATTCTTTCGAATTTTTCTGTTTATGCAATGATATTTCTGCAATAGATCCTTTCCGCAACCATCCTGAATCGTTGATCCATTGTGGACTCTTTCATGTCCATTGATCTAACACAAAGATGTCCCTCCGTAATCATCTTTCTGCAATTTCCTTTTCTTTCTGCAAAACATTTCCATGACGTTGATTTCTTGCAAACTCTTCCCTGACCGTTGATCTAAGATGAGACACGGATTGCGGATTATGGATTACAGATTTGCGTTTTGAATTTTTTTTGTCAAAAGGTCCTTCCGCAATGTTTCTTCCGCACCATCGATCTCTTGTAGAGTCTTTCCTAATCGTCGATCTTATGGATTGCGGGTTTTCCAAATTTCTTGAACATACTTCTGCAATTTCCTTTCCGCATCATTGATATCTTAGGGACTCTTTCCTGATTGTTGATTTTGCGGATTGCGGGTTTTCCAAATTTCTTGAAAATACTTCCGCAATTTCCTTTCCACGATATTTTTTTTCGCACCGTCGATCTCTTGGGGAGTCTTTCCTGATCGTCGATCTTGCTGATTGTGGATTACGAAATGCAGAATCACACTTTCATATTTTGGATCTCCGCAATTTTCTTCTGCAACTTGTTTCCGCATTTCTTCTGAACCGTCGATTTCCTTGTGAGTTGGATCTTGACTGTCGATCTACGATCAAATGCTGATATCGCTATACTTTGTGGATTTCTCCTCAACCGTAGATCTGTTGCGGGCTATCTTCTAACCATCGGATCTAAACTTCATAAAAATTCCACACATGAAGAGTTTTTTAACCATCATGTGATTTCATCTAGCAGAATGTTTCAGCACCGTCATATTTTTATCAACCCACATCAATGGTGGACTTGAACCAGTATTAACTAATCTTCATGAAAATTTCACGCCCACAAAGATTAATTAACATCGCACAACTTCACCCTATAGAATAATTTTTGGTCGTTTATCTTCCTTAGTGATCATGTTCATCCGTTGAAGGAGGGACGATTACATTCAATTCCGCTTCCTATCCTGACTATAATCTTCCACGTATTTTCATGCATTAGAATTACTGATAATCGTTAGATATAAATCTTTCTTAGTTCTGCATTGATTGATCAGAAGGTCGATCAATCAAACTCAATCGGACTTTGCCTGACTTGATCCCCTCACTAGATCTCCTCATTTGTATTTCCATCTTTATCACATATTCCATTGCTTTCCCCGCCATCACTTATTCCTTTGTCATTGCTGAACTCCTTTGACATCAATTGACAATCCACCTAATGGATCCTTTGTCTTTTACTGACTTCATCCTGCTACCATGTCTATTAGTTATTCCTTTTCCATTCCTGAACTCTTTTGACATCAATGAAAACTATATTCTAAACAAGATCCCCATTCGAAATTGATGGAAACATCTAAACATTCTCCCCCTTTGACAACAAAGACAAAGTATAACCTATTATGTCAATGTTTTACCCATTTTGATATAGGATTTCATGACTTTCTTCTTTCTGAAAACTGCCCTTACCAACATATCTCTTCGTTTATCTCCTTGCTTCTTTCCTCTTGTTAACTGGACTTGGTAACATCTTCATATATCTTCATTTAGCTAGTCTTTGAATGAGAACCTGGCTGATAAATTCATAGAATCCCCCTATCACTGTGCTTCCTTTTGCTCCATTATTGAGTCTCTCTCAGTTTACTTCAAGCTAATTCTAGGCACCTTTTGTCTATGCCATCTCTTGTCTTTGAGGAAGATATCTTTCATCATACTTCAACATTGGATACCAAAAAAGAAAATAGATACCAATGGAGTTTTATGAATTTAACTCCCCCTGAGTATATGATCCTTCCTAATGTTATTTTTAGGGTTCTCTTTAGATCATGAGAGATCTTAGAAAATAATTCCACAATCATCACTATATCCTTCTTCATCACCTTCATCTTCATATTCATCGGTGTATTCTTTTACATCTCCATCTTGCTTTTCCTCACAATGGATGTCATTTTCATCTATGGCACTATTATGCTCATCATCATCTTTGGAGACCTCATTGATGTTTGAAATTTGTGTTTCTTCTAAGTCTTCGTAGTCTGACCTTTTCATCCACATCTTTCCATGCGGTACCCTGCTTACTGATCTTCTATCATTTGATGTGTTTATGTCTTGTTTCCTTCTCAGACTTTTATCTTTTCCCTTGGTTCTACAATCAGCAGCCTTGTGACCAAACTTGTGACAACAATGACAATATCCATAGAACTTTCCTTTATAGATAGGAAATATTTGATCTTTCTGCTTCTTCCACTGTTTCTGAGCCTCTACAGAATCACTCTTTCTTAGCTTACATTCTCTAGCCATATGTCCATAGTTTTTGCACCTGTAACATTCTATGTCATATCTTTGAAGAGGTCCAAAGCGGTTATGATTACTTACTTTTTGTTTCTTACTAGATGCATTCTTCTTGTAGCCACTAGAATTTTCATATGCTCTGCAATTTAGGGCTTTATGACCAAAATTATTACAAGAGTAACAATGACCAAGGAATATCTGCTGATATCTATTTGTCAATGATATTGTAGGCATCATATTAGTGTTTTTTTTGTCATGGGAGGTTGGAATCGATTCTTTGCTTTCTTCCTTCTTAACTGGACTCTTTAGTTCAACAGCATAGCTTTACCTATTTCCACCTTGGTTTGTGAAAGAGGAATATTTTGTCCCATATCCTAATCCATATTTATCACTTGATGATCTTTGGCTATATAGGATATCATCTAATATCTTTGAGCCACACTCAAACTTCGATTTCAAGGCTTCTTCATTAAGTTTTTTCCTAAGATGCATATCTCTTCTTAATGCACTCAAGATGGAATTTAGGGATTTTGAATTACCCTCATATTGGTCTAGTTCCAATATGTTTGTAGGTAGGTTGTCTGCAATTTTAAACTCCTTTTCAGTTGCAACCCAAACCTTCCATCCAAGAGACATCAGATGGAATTTCATTCTCACACTCCAATATGCATAATTTTCTCCTGTGAATAATGGTGGTTTGTTGGTGGCTAACCCTTCTTGTTGATCCATCGTGGTTTTTAAGGAGTATATTCCTTCTAGTGGTTAAACTGTGGTGAAGGAACTTGCTCTGATACAAATTGTTGAAATATTAGACAATACTGAGAGTGGGGGGAGGGGTGAATTAGTATTGATAACTTTTAACAATTTAAACCACTTTTAATTTATTCATTAACACACATAATCAACAAGAACACACAGAACACAAATTTATCGTGGAAGCTCAATTAGGTAAACCACCAATACTTCCTATTACTGCAAAATTATATTTACAAATAGTTTATGCCTGCTTCTATAGATAAGGATTGTACTACACCCTATTTACCAGCAACTACTAGAAGGAGGCTATGACCCCCTGGTTTTATCAGTTGCCACTAAAAGGATGCTACTACACCCTATTTACCAGCAACTACTGGAAGGAAGCTATGACCCCCTGGTTTTATCAGTTGCTACTAAAAGGATGCTACTACACCCTATTTACCAGCTACTACTAGAAGGAGGCTGCGATCCCCTGGTTTTATCAGTTGCTACTGAAAGGATGCTACTACACCCTATTTACTAGCTACTACTGGAAGGAGGCTACGACCCCCTTGAAGGCTTGTGGCATGAGCTTGCACCACCCTACCACCCTAATATAATTTTGTCAATATTCCAAATCTTTTTTTCCTTCAATCTGTAGCACAAATAATTCTTCATGTCACACGTCATTGGTCTTTGCCTTTGCTACTATTATTTGGACTTCAGAGACGATTTATTCCACTCAACACTCAGTCTACAAATATCCTTTAACACATTTTCTGTGAATGCATCTCTTCATCGTTGCGTATTTTCATTCTTAGATCATGCCTCTTCATTAGAACTCAAGTCTTCACTTTAACAATTTTTTAACTCTATTTAGGTTTATCAGTCATACCTTTCCGCAACAAAATCTTATCAAAATTGCCTCTCCGCAATGATAATTCTTCACCAGATATTCTTCCAAATTTTCCTTTTTTTGCAATGATATTTCCATAATAGATCCTCTCCGCAACCAACCTGTGTTGTTGATCCATTGCAAACTATTTCCTATCCGTTGATCTAACACACAAATTTCCCTCCATAATCATCTTTCAACAATTTCCTTAGCTTTCTGCAATTCTTTCTGCAACAACCTTTCCACAACATTGATTTCTTGCGGACTCTTCCCTGACCATTGATCTGAGATCAGATGTGGATTGCGGATTGTAGATTGTGGATTGTGTTTTGAATTTTTTTTCTGAAAAGGTCCTTCCGCAATCTATCTTCTGCATTGACGATCTCTTGCGGGTGCTTTCCTGACAGTCGATCTTGCGGATTGCGGATTGTGGAATGTTGGTTGCGTGTTTTACAAATTTCTTGGAAATACTTCCACAATATTTCTTCTGCACCGTCGATCTCTTGCGGAGTCTTTCCTGATCGTCGATCTTGCACATTGTGGATTGCGGGTTTTCCAAATTTATTGAAAATACTTCCTCAATTTCCTTTCCGCAATCTTTTCTTCCTCGCCATCAATCTCTTGGGGAGTCTTTCCGAACTGTCGATCTTGCAGATTGCGGAATGCAGAATCACACTATCATAATTTGAACCTCTACAATTTTCTTCTACAACTTGTTTCTGCATTTCTTCTGAACCGTCGATTTCCTTGCGGGTTCACTCCTAACCATCGATCTACAATCAAATGTTGATCTCTCTATAACTTTACATATCTCTCTGCAACCGTAGATCTGTTCCGGTCTATCTTCTAACCGTCGGATCCAAACTTCATAAAAAATCTGCAACCGAAGAGTATTTTTAACCATCGTGCGATTTCACCTAGTAGAATATTTTAGGACTGTCTGATTTTTATCAACCCACATCAACGATGGACTTGAACCAGTATTAAATGATCTTCATGAAATTTTCCTGCCTGCGAAGCTTTATTAACACCGCACAACTTCATCCTGCGAAATAATTTTCGGTCGTTGATCTTCCTTGGCGATCGTGCTCATCCATCGATGGGGGGATGATTGCATTCCAATTCCGCTGCCTGTCCTGAATATTTTCTTCCACATATTTTCATGTAGAGGAATTGTTGACAACCGTTAGATCTAAGCCCATCTTAATTCTGTGTTGATTGATCAGAAGATTGATCAATCAAACTTAATCCGACTTTGCCTAGCTTGATTCTCTCATTGGATCTTCTCGTTTGTCTTTCCATCTTTATCACACATGTTATTGCTTTCCCTGCCATCACTTATTCCTTTGTCAATGTTGAACTCTTTTGACATCAATTGACATTCCACGTAATGGATCCTTTGTCTTTTACAGAGTTCATTCTGCTACCATGTCTATTAGTTATTCCTTTTTCATTCCTGAACTCTTATGACATCAATGAAAACTATATTCTCAACAATCCCCCCTTTTCCATTGATGGAAAAATCTAAACATTCTCCCCCTTTGACAATAATGACAAAGTATAACTTGTTATGCCATTGTTGTACCCAATTTGATATAGGATTTTCTGTCTTTCTTCTTTATTACAAAAATACTTACCAACATATCTCTTCTTTTATCTCTTTGCTTCTTTCCTCTTGTTAATTGGATTTGGTAGCATCTTCATATATCTTCCTGTAGCTAGTATTTGAATGAGAACCTGGCTGATATATTCATAGACTCCCCCTATCACTATGCTTCCTTTTGCTCCATTTTGAGTCTCTCTCAATTTACTTCAAGCTAATTCTATGCACCTTTTCTCTATGTCATCTCTTGTCTTTGAGGAATATATCTTTCATCATACTTCAACATTGGATACCAACAAAAAAAATTAGATACCAATGGAGTTTTATGAATTTAAATCCCCCTGAGCATATGATCCTTCCTAATGTTATTTTTCAGGTTTCTCTTTAGATCATGAGAGATATTAGAAAACAATTCCACAATCATCACTATATCCTTCTTCATCACCTTCATATTCATCTTCATCGGTGTATTCTTTTACATCTCTATCTTGATTTTCCTCATAATAGATGTCATTTTTATCTCCAGCACTATTATGCTCATCGTCATCTTTGGAGATGTCACTCATGTTTGAAATTTGTGTTTCTTCTGAGTCCTCGTATTCTGACCTTTTCGTCCACATATTTCCATGAGGTATCCTACTTACCGATATTCTATCATTTGATGTGTTTATGTCTTGTTTCTTTCTCAGACTTTGATATTTTCCCTTGGTTCTGCAATCAACAGCCTTATGACCAAACTTGTGACAACAATGACAATATCCATAGAAATTTCCCTTATATATAGGAAATCTTTGATCTTCCTGCTTCTTCCATTGTTTCTGAGCCTCTACTGAATCACTCTTTCTCAGCTTACATTCTCTAGCCACATGTCCATAGTTGTTGCACCTGTAACATTCTATGTCATATCTTCTAAGAGGTCCAAAGCGGTTATGATTACTTACTTTTGATTTTTTACTAGATGCATTCTTCTCTTAGCCACTGGACTTTTCATATGCTCTCCAATTTAGTGCTTTATGACCAAAATTATTACAAGAGTAACAATGACCAAGGAATATCTGCTGATATCTATTTGTTAATGATCTATTAGGCATCATATTAGTCATGTTTTTGTCATGAGAGGTTGGAATATATTTCTTGCTTTCTTACTTCTTAATTGGACTCTTTAGTGCAACATCATAGCTTTTCCTATTTCCACCTTGGTTTGTGAAAAAGGAATATTTTGGCCCATATCCTAATCCAAATTTATCACTTGATGATCTTTGGCTATTTAGGATATCAAAGCTTCTTCATCAAGCTTTTTCCTAAGTTGCATGATCTTTTCTTCAATCCTTTCATATTATTGTGTACTTCTTTTGAGCTGCAAATTTAGGTCATCTGCTATCCTTTTGGCCTCAAGACGTTGAGTTTCCAACTCGCTAATGACATGGTTTGAATATTTGTTCTTTCTCTTGCATTTTTTAAGTTCTTCAAGAGCACTAATGAGTTCAACCTTTAAGTCTACTACACCTTCCACATTCGATTCACCATAGTGAGTTTGAGTATCTACTCCCATGAATAGAATTTTTGTTTCTTCATCTCCACTTCAGTCTTGATCTTCACTATTTTTTTTGGAAAATAATTTGTTCTTATTTTTCGTGAACTTCTTGTTATCCATGGTTTTACACTTATGACTGCAAGGTTCTTCATGATCACTATCCTCTTGTTTTGGGTAAGCACACTTATTGGAAAAATGTCCAATTCTTCCACACTTAAAACATTTCAAGGGTAGCTTTCCTTTGTATTTACTAGTACCTTTCTCAAGTTTTCTGATGAAAAGAGATTCTTCATCATCTAGGTTCTTTGATTGGTTCTTGGATAGGGATTTAAATGCTGCCTCTTTTCTTGAAGGTTCATTCTATCCCATCCTCATCTCATATGCAGTGAATATTCCATGTAGTTCATCTACTGTTAAGAGACTAAGGTCATCTTGTTCTTCTAGAGTGGACACCTTTGAGTCATATTTCATTGGCAATGTTCTTAGTACCTTGTCAACCACTTCTCTTTCTTTTAATTCTCCTCCAATTCCTCTAATAGCATTGACAACTTCATCTACTCTTAGAATGTATTCTCCAATATTTTATTCTTCTTTCATCTTCAGACTTTCAAACTATCCTTTATATGTCTGAAGCCAAGAGTCCTTGACTTTGGATGCCCCTTCAAAGACAATTTTTAACTTATCCCAAGCTTGTTTGGCAGTTTTGCAACTCATGACTTTTACAAACACGGAGTTTGTTAATCCACTCAAGATGGCATTTAGGGATTTTGCATTACCCTCATATTGGTCTAGTTCCAATCTGGTTGTAGGTAGGTTGTCTGCTATTTTAAACTCCTTTTCAGTTGCAGCCCAAACCTTCCATCCAAGAGACATCAGATGGAAGTTATTTCTCACACTCCAATATGCATAATTTTCTCCTATGAATAATGGTGGTCTGTTGGTGGCTAACCCTGCTTGTTGATATGTCATGGTTTTTAAGTAGGATCTTCCTTCTAGTGGTTAAATTGTGGTGAAGGAACTTGCTTTGGTACCAATTGTTGAAATATTGGACAATACTAAGAGGGGGGTGAATCAGTATTGATAAATTTTAGCAATTTAAACCTTTTTTAATTTATTCATTAACACACACGATCAACAAGAACACACAGAATACAAATTTATCGTGGAATCCCAATTGGGTAAACCATCAATACTTCATATTACTGCAAAATTATATTTACAAATAGTTTTTTCTTGCTTCTAAATACAAGGATGGTACTACACCCTATTTACCAGCAACTACTGGAAGGAGGCTACTACCCCCTAGTTTTATCGTCTTCTACTGAAAGGATGCTACTGCACCCTACTTAACAACAACAATTTGAAGGAGGCTACGACCCCCTGGTTTTATCAGCTGGTACTGAAAGGATGCTACTACACCCTATTTACTAGCAACTACTGGAAGGAAGCTACGACCCACTAGTTTTATTAGATGCTACTGAAAGGATTCTACTACACTCTATTTACCATCTACTACTGGAAGGAGGCTATGACCCCCTTGCAGGCTTGTAACCTGACCTTGCACCACCCTGCCACCCGAATATATTTTTTTCAATCTTCCAGTTCTTTTTTTCCTTCAATTTCTGTCACAAATACTTCTTCACATCACACGCCATTGGTCTTTGCCTCTGCTGCTATGATCTGGATTGTAGAGACAATTTCTTCCACTCAGCACTCTATCTATAAATACCCTCTAACATGTTTTCTTTGAATGCATCTCTTCATCGCTGCTTCTTTAATTCTTACATAGTGCCTCTTCATGAGAACTCAATTCTTCACTTTAACAATTTTTTAACTCTATTTAGGTTTATCAGTCATACCTTTCCGCAAAAAAATATTACTAAAATTTCCTCTCCGCAATGATAATTCTTCACCATAAATGATTCTGAATTTTCCATTTCCCGCAATGATATTTACACAATAGATCCTTTCCGCAACCATCCTGAGTCATTGATCCATTGGGGACTCTTTCCTGTTCGTCGATCTAACACACAAATTTCCCTCCGTAATCATCTTTCCGCAATTTCCTTAGCTTTTTGTAATTCTCTCCGCAACAACCTTTCTGCACCATTGATTTCTTGAGGACTCTTCCCTAACCGTTGATCTAATATCAAATGCAGATTGCATATTGCGGATTTGCATTATGAACTTTTTTTTCTCAAAATTTCCTTCCACAATTTCCTTTCCGCAATCTTTCTTTGGCACCGTTGATCTCTTGCGGAGTCTTTCCTAACCGTCGATCTTGCGGATTGTGGAATAAGGATTGTTGTTTTTCCAAATTTCTTTAAAAGACTTCTGCAATTTCCTTTCTGCAATATTTTCTTCCTCACTGTTGATCTCTTGCAGAGTCTTCCCTGACCTTCGATCTTGCGGATTGCGAAATGTGGAATCACACTTTCATATTTTGGACCTCCACAATTTTCTTCCGCAAGTTGTTTCCGGATTTCTTCTCAACCGTTAATTTTCTTGTGGGTTCACTCCTGACCGTCGATCTACGATCAAATGCTGATCTCGCTATAAATTTGTGGATCACTCTTCATCCATAGATCTGTTGCAAGCTATCTTCTAACCGTCGAATTTAAGCTTCATAAAAATGATGCGCCCGAAGAGTATTTTTAACCATCGTACAATTTGATTTAGAGAAATGTTTTAGGACCGCTAGAATTTTATCAACCCACATCAATGATGGACTTGAACCAATATAAACTGATCTTGATGAAAATTCCATGCCCACAGAGCTTAATTAACACCGAGAAACTTCACCCTGTGGAATAATTTTCGACTGTTGATCTTCCTTTGCGATCATTCTCATTCGTCGATAGAGGGACGATTACATTCCAATTTCACTGCCTGTCCTGACTATTATCTTCCGTGTATTTTCATGTAGTGCAATTTTTGAAAGCCGTTAGATCTAATTCCATCTTAGTTTTGTGTTGATTGATCAGAGGATTAATCAATCAAACTCAATCAAAATTTTCCTGACTTGTTCCCCTCACTAGATATTTTCATTTGTCTTTCCATCTTCATCACATATGTCATTTATTTCCTTGCCATCACTTATTCCTTTGTCATTTCTGAACTGCTTTGACATCAATTTACAATCCACGCAATGGATCCTTTTCCTTTTACTAAGTTCATCTTGCTACAATGTCAATTGGAATTTCCTTTGTCATTCCTGAACTCTTTTGACATCAACGACAACTATATTCTCAACAATATCCCCCTCTGGCATTGATGGCAACATCTAAACATTCTCCCCCTTTGACAACAATGATAAAGTATAACATGTTATGCTATTGTTGAACCCATTTTGATATGGGATTTCCTGTCCTTCTTCTTTATGACAACTTCCCTTACCAACATATCTCTTTGTTTAGCTCTTTGTGTCTTTCCTCTTGTTAATTGGACTAGGTAGTATATTCATATATCTTCCTGTAGCTATTATTTGAATGAGAAGTTGGCTGATAAATTCATAGACTCCCCCTATCACTGTGCTTCCTTCTACTCCATTATTGAGACTCTATCAGTTTGATTCAAGCTAATTCTATTCACCTTTTCTCTATGTCATATCTTGTCTTTGAGGAAGGTATCTTTCATCATACTTCAACATTGGATACCAACAAAAAAAATTAGATACCAATGCAGTTTTATGAATTTAAATCCCCCTGAGTATATGATCCTTCCTAATGTTATTTTCAGGGTTCTCTTTAGATCATGAGAGATATTAGAAAATAATTCCACAATCATCACTATGTCCTTCTTCATCACCTTCATCTTCATCTTCATTGGTGTATTCTTTTACATCTCCATCTTTCTTTTCCTCATAATGGACGTCATTTTTATCTACGACACTATTATGCTAATCATCATCTTTGGAGACCTCATTGATGTTTGAAATTTTTGTTTCTTCTGAGTCTTCGTAGTCTGACATTTTCGTCCACATCTTTCTATGAAGTACCCTTCTTATTGATATTATATCAATTGATGTGTTTATGTCTTGTTTCCTTCTCAGACTTTGATCTTTTCCCTTGGTTCTGCAATCAACAGCCTTGTGACAAAACTTGTGACAACACTGACAATATCCATAGAACTTTCCTTTATATATAGGAAATATTTGATATTCCTGCTTCTTCCATTGTTTCCGAGCCTCTACTGAATCACTCTTTCTCAGCTTAAATTCTCTAGCAATATGTCCATAGTTGTTGCACCTATAACATTCTATGTCATATCTTTGAAGTGGTCGAAAGCAATTATGATTACTTACTTTTGGTTTCTTACTAGATGCATTCTTCTTGTAGCCACTGGACTTTTAATATGCTCTGCAATTTAGGGATTTATGACCAAAGTTATTACAAAAGTAACAATGACCAAGGAAGATCTGTTGATATCTATTTGTCAATGATCTCTTAGGCATCATATTAGTAATGTTTTTGTCATGAGAGGTTGGACTATATTTCTTGCTTTCTTCCTTCTTAACTGGACTCTTTGGTGCAACAACATAGATTTTCCTATTTCCACCTTGGTTTGTGAAACATGAATATTTTGTCCCATATCCTAATCCAAATTTATCTCTTGATTATATTTGGCTATTTAGGATATCATCTAATATCTTTGAGCTATCCTCGAACTTTGATTTCAAGGCTTCTTCATCGATATTTTTCCTAATATGCATGATCTCTTCTTCGAGCCTTTCATATTCTTGTGTACTTCTTTTGAGCTGCAAATTTATGTCCTCTGTTATCCTTTTGTCCTCAAGAAGCTGAGTTTCCAACTCGCTAATGACATGTTTTGAATTTTTGTTCTTTCTCCTACATTTTTTAAGTTCTTCAAGAGCAGTAATGAGTTCCGCATTTAAGTCTATTACACCTTCCTCATCTGATTCACCTTTCCGAGATTGAGTATCTACTCCCATGAATATAATTTGTGTTTCTTCATATCCACTTGAGTCTCCATCTTCACTATCTTTTTTGGAATAGAAGTTCTTCTTCTTTTTCTTGAACTTCTTCTTATCCATGGTTTTACACTTATGACAACAAGGTTCTTCATGATCACTATGCTCTTGTTTTGGGTAAGGACACTTATCAGAAAATTGTCCAATTATTCCATAGTTAAAAAATTTCAAGGGTAGCTTTCCTTTGTATTTCCCAGTACCTTTCTCAAGTTTTCTGATGAAAAGAGCTTCTTCATCATCTAGGCTCTCTGATGGTTCTTGGATAGAGATTTAAAGGATGCCTCTTTTCTTGAAGGTTCATTATGTCCCATCATCATCTCATATACAGTGAAGATTCCATGCAGTTCATCTACTATTAAGAGACTAAGGTCATCTCGTTCTTCTAGAGTGGACACCTTTGAGTCATACTTCATTGGAAATGTTCTTAGTACCATGTCATCCACTTCTCTTTCTTTTAATTCTCCTCCAATGCCTCTAATAGCATTAAAAAATTCATCTACTCTTAGAAGGTATTCTCCAATATTTTCTTCTTATTTCATATTCTAACTTTCAAATTGTCCTTTATATGTCTAAATCTTGGATTCCTTAATTTTGGATGCCCCTTCATAGACAATTTTAACTTATCCCAAGCTTGTTTGGCAGTCTTGCAGTTAATGACTTTTACAAACATAGAGTTTGTTAATCCACTCAAGATGGCATTTAGGGATTTTGCATTACCCTCATATTGGTTTAGTTCCAATCTGTCTGTAGGTAGGTAATTGTCTGCTATTTTAAACTCCTTTTCAGCTGCAGCCCAAACCTTCCATCCAAGAGACATCAGATGACACTTCATTCTCACACTCCAATATGCTTAATTTTCTTCTGTGAATAATGGTGGTCTGTTGGTGGCTAACCCTTCTTGTTGATCCATCATGGTTTTTGTATAAGATCTTCCTTCTAGTGGTTAAAGTGTGGTGAAGGAACGTGATTTGATACCAATTGTTGAAATATTGGACAATACTGAGAGGGGGGGTGAATCAGTATTGATAACCTTTAACAATTTAAACCACTTTTAATTTATTCATAAACACACATGATCAATAAGAACACACAAAACACAAATTTATCGTGGAAGCCCAATTGGATGAACCACCAATACCTCCTATTACTGCAAAATTAGATTTACAAATATTTTCTTCCTGCTTCTACAGACAAGGACGGTATTGCACCCTATTTACCAGAAACTACTGGAAGGAGGATACGACCCCCTGGTTTTATCAGTTGCTACCAAAAGGATGCTACTACACCCTATTTACCAGCAACTACTGAAAGGAGGCTACAAACCCTTTGTTTTATCATATTCTACTGAAATGATGCTACTACAGCCTATTTACCAGCTACTAATGGAAGGAGGCTACAGCCCCCTTGTAGGCTTGTGTCCTGCCCTTGCACAACCTTTCCACCCTAATATATTTTTGTTAATACTCTAGATCCTTTTTTTCTTCAATCTCTGTCACAAATACTTCTTCACATCACACGTCATTGGTATCTGCCTCTGTTGCTATGATCTAGATTTCAGAGACGATTTCTTCCACTTAGCACTCTATCTATAAATACCCTCTAACATGTTTTCTATGAATGCATCTCTTCATCATTGCGTCTTTTCATTCTTAGATTGTCAAAACCCCAAAGTTTCAAGAAAATTTAAAATTTTTAAAATACATATAATTTCAATAAATGCAGTCACTAATTGTTTGATTAGTTATCTGTTGTCGAATTTTATTATTTGTTGGTTATGTTTGGCAGTAGAACATTTCTTTTCAGTTTACTGATTTTGTTCTTTTTGCGACCATACAAAAGAGACTGTCATGTAAAAAAACTGGCTTACTTAGCTTCTGAGCTAATGCAGAGAGTTCTTCCTATTTTTACAGACTACAGGTAAGAAGCTTTGGGCGCTGCTTAATAAGTTTTTAAAGCATTTGATTAAAGGATTGTCGCAAACAGTGAACTCAGTAAGAAATAGATACTTAAACAAACTTCCAGTATTCAAGGTATAATTACTTCACTGTTTCTAATCTTTTACTTCTTGAGGGATAGAATTTAGTTCAACAGTGATGGTTGCAATTGTTTCCTTTCTAGTCACAGTATATCATAATCCTCAAAAGATTAATGAAATGTTTCACGTCTAACATGGTTATCAAAAGTATGATCTAATACTTTAATTAATTCTTTACAGGTAGAAAAGTAAGATCAAGATCTATTTTTAGTTATCCATCTCACTAACTAAGTCATGACTGAAAAAGAATACTACACAGTGTTAAGGAGCTTATGTATCTATTTCTTACTTTCATTCTCCCAAGTTTTTAAGGTAATTACAATCTCAATGCATACTGCAGTCAAATAAAAGAAGCTAGTATTAGAGGTTTAAATTCTCTATACTAAAATTGTTTGGAGAATAATCATCTTATTTATAGTCAGTAATATTATTCAAATCTTAATAGAACCTTTACATCTTTAGAGATCTGACAGCTTTTCATACAAACCTGCTAGTTCCATACTACATCATTTAAAGTAAGTAACTACTATAAATATTGACTTACTTATCATGGATAGATTATGTAATTAAAGATACTCTTTTTCATGACTTAATAATATTCTAGTTTTGAACTATTAACAGATTGGCTTAAAGAACAATAGCCAAAATTATAATAAACTAAGTCATAGTATATGTCTTTATACTTAACAAGCCAAATCTATAATAAACTAAGTCATAGTATATGTTTTTATACTTAACAAGCCAAATCTATAATAAACTAAGTCATAGTATATGTTTTTATACTTAACAAGTCTATGGATTATCTTTAAGTTTACCTTCTATCCTATTTTACCATGATGGCTTCCTTAACTCCTTTGCATGAACAAAAATATACTTGGTTAAATATAATTTTACTTGGGTTGCTTAATTACTAGGGTATCAAGATAGATACTTGTATTAAGAGAATACCATTATTACTCGTCCCTTAAGTTATACTCTATAAGAACCTTGTCATTCTCATGAATATAATTGTTTGATGATAGCATCATAATATGGAAAGGAAATATGCAAGGGTATAAGTTATAATACAAGGTAAAGATTAAATTTTGCAATATAATTTAAGAACATAATCATAAGGTTCGTATGATTTCCCATACCCTTGATGATTACTAACAAGGTTTTGTGATGACAATATAATGCAGGTTCATGCTACGTGAAAATCGATATAAGTGAACTATGGATAAACAACAAAATGATTGGAAATCATTTGTGGAATCCTGGACTATACAAAAGTGACCCGAACTGCATGAAAAATCTACGTGATAACGTGGCACTTCCTAGTCCATGCATTTGAATGTTAAAAGGCCGCAGTTTAACCCTAGCTCCGTCATTCTTCCCTTGCCTTCGGGCAACTTCTGCTCTGCTGCGATTTTTCCTCAAGGCACTGTCGCTATTTGCTGTGTGACAGCCTCCCCATCGTTGTTCTTCCTTGAAGGTTCGTCCACTTCCTGTGTTATTGTCACATTGATTGGGTTTTTACGAAGACTGATGAGCATAATTAGGGTTATTCTCCCTCGCCGTTTCCTTGTTCAAACCCTCGACTGCAGATTCTTCCTCCTTCGTGAGTGTTGAAGTATTCCTTGAGACAGTGTTGGATGTGTGCTGCGCAGTTAACCCTTTCCTCCCTTTCTGCAGAAGGTTTCGTGGGTGCTTCGTAGTTAGATGGTGGCCACGCTTACTCAAATATTCTGGTAAGAGGACTGTCAATCCTTATTTTTATCCATTAATTTGTTTTTAGTATACATAGAGTCATTTCTAATAGTTTTTAAATGGATACTTCTTGTTACAGGTCGACCCCTTCCTTCGTTTGGCTGTGCGAGAATACAACAGCGGTTCAGGGTTTACGGTAAGCCTGGTTTTTAACCATGGCCGTTACTATTTGCTTGGTCCACCTGGAACAAAATGATTGCGTTGTGAAGTCTGTCACCTTTGGGGTTTCAGTTTTCTTGTTACTTTCTTTTGTTGTTTTTCTAGTAGTTAACGAGGCCTGTGAGCTGCGTAAGGATGCTCTTGTTCAGGCCGTAACTGTAATTTAGATCAGTTGTTAGAATCTTGGAGAAGCCGTGGCTTAATAAGTCTTTCAGACTCTCTGCTTGGCTTGACTGTGTAAAAGTTAAGTTAATGAATAACTTGGAAAACAAAGGGGTTTGAAACCCTCGACTTTAAAAATCTGTTAGTTTTATTTTTGTACTTACAGGGTTAAAACCCCAACTTAATACATAAGTTGTTAACAGTCCTTTTTGGTTACCTTATGCTTACAACACCTTACTGAGATTTATTTATTTTCTTGTTTACTTGTATTATGTTGATGATATTTGGGCTCGGCCGTAAAGAAATATTTACATGAACTTGAAAATTGTTCTGTTAAAGATATACTTCTGTATTTTAATATAATAAATGAATTAGCTCGGTAGGTTGAGCTCACTGTAACTCTATTTGTTTAAAATATTTTTACGGTGGAGTAGTTAAGTAACTAAAGGTTACTTCCTTTATAAGTACCGAAATGGGATTTACCTTGTACTACTAATATTGAATTGATCACCCATGTTACTGTTTGTTCTTAGTATTTTAACTTGCATACTTTGTCTATACAGTACATATAATAAACAGAATATTATTGTTCTTGTACTCATGGATACTTAGTTATTTTAATTGAGAGTGTTGGAATTGTTATTATATAACTATTATCCTGAATCATATAATAAATTTGTGTTTATTTACAGTAATTAAGGTATCTGTATGAAAAACCTTTTTGTATAAGTTCAATTCTAGTTATTGTTTTAAATTATAACCTAATACATTGTTTCATTAAATGTATAATAAAGCTGTGTTATACATGTTATATTTATTAATTGTATTCTTATTTAGTTATAAACATAACATAAACTATTATTTAACTACTGTGTTCGTACATTTCTTATGTTCTATAATATCTTATTTTACATAACCAGTTAACAAATATATGATTTATTTATAATAGAACTAATCTGATTACTGCATAGTTAGTATTTTCTCCTGTTAATATTTTAAGGATTATAAACTACAGTTATATATTTTGTTTATAAATAACTTGAGAAAACAGAATTTAAGTGAATAACCTATGTACCTTTATATATGTTCTTTTGTAAGAGAATCCTGCTAAGAACTGAAATACCCGTAGAATGAATTCGAAATATAGCTATTCTGTCTTTCCATTTAATTCTTAGATAAAACAGTCATTAAGATTGAAAGAAAATAAACTGTAAATCTATGAAGCACTTCAGGTTACTGAAAGTAACTAAATAACAAGAACTGTACAGAAAAATACTACTCTATAAGTTTACTATCATTCCATTCTATATTATCATCATAACATCCTTCTATAATTCTACCCCTGCGCTGGAGTACGGTCTGGTGAACCCAGATGTGGAAAAACATAGTGGGTCTTTATTCTTCATCCACAGATTCAATTACTGATAAACTAAAACATTTATATTACTAAACCAGCTAAATCTTCTGTCATATAATATAAGCATAACATTCATCCATTCACATTTATTAAAACAAAAATAGTTAAGTGACAGAACCTGTTGAAACTGTGGACAACAATAGCAATGGGAGGCTGTTCCTCCCTACCAATTCCTGGAGAGCGCTCAAACAGTGACTTCTCAGGACCCCCGAGCTTGCTCTGGTCTCCCTGGCTGGAACTAGGTGTAGCAAAAAGTCAGATACCAGTCTTCAAACTCAGTATTTCTCCAGAACTTAACAGTAAGTTCTCCCAGCTAACAAGCTGTAATAATCAAGTTACTGCAGCATTCCTCTCAAAACAACTTCCTTACTGTTTTTCCCTCTTTCCTCAATGAATTTCCTGAATAACATTCACCTGAATGAATTCTCTCTGGAAAATATCTGAGCAGCCTCAGCTCTCTTCATTGAGTACTTTTAAAAGATTTCCTAGGTCTTTTTGGGTTAGTTGTCATTTAATGAGCCACTTGCTCTGATCCCACTTTCTTGGGGGATCATGACCCCAAATATAGGGAAGTTTCCACCTGCAACTTAGGAAGTGTTTGAGGATGCTGCCACTTGTCTTTTGCCCTCCACCTAGTTCCATCCACCAGTTTGACCAGTAACCTCTTTTTAACAGCTCTCCCATGCTGTTGTCTCCACAATTTATTTATTAATAATAAAATATTCTGAATTACATTCCATTTCTGTTGACTCTGTTGAGTCATCAGTTCCTACTTAGCATTAAACTTAACATAATGTCTTAGGAATATAATTAAAACAATTAACATTATTTTACAAAATTGGGGTATGTGACATAGATCGTGCCTCTTCTTGAGAACTCAATTCTTCACTTTAACAATTTTTTAACTCTATTTAGGTTTATCAGGCATACCTTTCCACAACAAAAATCTTACCAAAACTGCCTCTCCGCGATGATAATTCTTCACCAGAAATTCTTTCGAATTTGTCTTTTTCCGCAATGATATTTCTTCAATAGATCCTTTCCGCAACCATCTTGAGCCGTTGATTGATTGCAGACTCTTTCCTGTCAGTTGATCTAACACACATATTTCCCTTCGTAATCATCTTTCTGCAATTTCCTTAGCTTTCTGCAATTTTTTTCGCATTGACCTTTCCGCACTGTTAATTTCTTATGGACTCTTCTATGACCGTTGATATGAGATAAGATGTGGATTGTGGATTGCGAATTTGCACTCTGACTTTTTTTTCTCAAAAGGTCCTTCTACAATTTCATTTCTGTAATCTTTCTTCGGCACCATCGGTCTCTTGCGGAGTCTTTAGTGACTGTCGATCTTGCTGATTACGGATTGCGGGTTTTCCAAATTTCTTGAAAATACTTTCAGAATTTCCTTTCCGAAATCTTTCTTCCACATCGTTGATCTCTTGCGGATTCTTTCCTGATCGTCGATCTTGCGTATTGCGGATTGCAGAATGCAGATTGCGGGTTTTCCAAATTTCTTGAAAATACTTCCACAATTTCCTTTCCGTAATTTTTTCTTCGGCACCATCGATCTCTTACGGAGTATTTCCTAACCATCGATCTTGTGGATTACAAAATGTGGAATCACACTTTCATATTTTGGACCTCCACAATTTTCTCTCGTAACTTGTTTTTGGATTTCTTTTGAATCGTCGATTTCCTTGCAGGTTCACTCCTGACCGTTGATCTACGATAAAATGATGATCTTTCTATAACTTTGCAGATTGCTCTTCAACCGTAGATTTGATGCAAGCTATCCTCTAACCATCGGATCTGAGCTTTATAAAAACTCTGTGCCCGAATATTGGTTTTAACCATCGTGGGGTTTCATCTGGTGGAATGTTTTAGAACCTTTGAATTTTTACCAACCTACATCAACGATGGACTTGAACCAGTATTAAATGATCTTCATGAAATTTCCATGCCCGTAGAACTTAATTAACACCGCGCAACTTCATCCTGCGAAATAATTTTTGGCCATTGATCTTCCTTGGCAATCTTGCTCATTCGTTGATGGAGGGATGATTGAATTCCAATTCCACTTCCTGTACTGACTATTATCTTCCACATATTTTCATGTAGCGGAATTGTTGACAGCTGTTAGATCTAATTCCATCTTAGTTCTGCATTGATTGATCAGAGGATTAATAAATCAAACTCAATCAGATGTTTTCTGGCTTGATTCCCTCGTTGGATCTTCTCATTTGTCTTTCCATCCTTATCACATATGCAATTTCTTTCCCTTCCATCACTTATTCCTTTGTCATTACTGAACTCCTTTGACATCAATTGACAATCCACGTAATGGATCCTTTGTATTTTACCAAGTTCATCCTGCTACCATGTCTATTAGTTATTCCTTTGTCATTCCTGAACTCTTTTGACATCAAAGACAACTATATGCTCAACAATCACCCCCTTTGGCATTGATCATAAAATATAAACATTCTCCCCCTTTGACAACAGTGACAAAGTATAACCTGTTATGCCATTGTTGTACCCATTTTGATATAGGATTTCCTGTCTTTCTTCTTTATGACAACAACACTTACCAACATATCTCTTCGTTTATATCTTTGCTTCTTTCCTCTTGTTAAATGGATTTGGTAACATCTTCATATATCTTCTTGTATCTAGTCTTTGAATGAGAACCTGGATGATATATCCATAGAAGCCCCCTATCACTGTGCTTCTTTTTTCTCCATTATTGAGTCTCTCTCAGTTTACTTCAAGCTAATTCTATGTACCTTTTCTCTATGTCATCTCTTGTCTTTGAGGAATATATCTTTCATCATACTTCAACATTGGATACCAACAAAAAAAATTAGATACCAATGGAGTTTTATGAATTTAACTCCCCATGAGCATATGATGCTTCCTAATGTTATTTTCAGGGTTCTATTTAGATCATAATAGATCTTAGAAAAGAATTCCACAATCATCACTATATCCTTCTTCATCGCCTTCATCTTCATCTTCATCGGTGTGTTCTTTTACATCTCTATCTTTCTTTTCCTCACAATGAATGCCATTTTTATCTACGACACTAATATGCTCATCATCATCATCTTTGAAGACCTCACTAATGTTTGAAATTTGTGTTTTCTCTGAGTCTTCATAGTCTAACCTTTTCATCCACATCTTTCCATGAGGTATCTTACTTACTGATCTTCTATCATTTGATGTGTTTATGTCTTGTTTCCTTCTTGGACTTTGATAATTTCCCTTGGTTATGGAATCAACAGCCTTGTGACCAAAGTTGTGACAACAATGACAATATCCATAGAACTTTCCTTTATATATAGGAAATCTTTGATCGTCCTTCTTCTTCCATTGTTTCTGAGCCTCTACTGAATCATTTTTTCTCGGCTTACATTCTTTAGACATATGTCCATAGTTGTTGCACTTGTAACATTCTATGTCATATCTTCTAAGAGGTCCAAAGTAGTTATGATTACTTGCTTTTGGCTTCTTACTAGATGCATTCTTCTTGTAGCCACTGGACTTTTCATATGCTCTGCAATTTAGTGCTTTATGACCAAAATTATTACAAGAGTAACAATGACCAAGGAAGATCTACATATCTATTTGTCAATGATCTCTTAGGAATCATATTAGTCATGTTTTTGTCACGAGAGGTTGGAATAGATTTCTTGTTTTCTTCCTTCTTAACTGGACTCTTTAGTGCAACATCATAGCTTTTCCTATTTCCACCTTGGTTTGTGAAAGAGGAATATTTTGGCCCATATCCTAATCCAGATTTATCACTTGATGATCTTTGGATATGTAGGATATCATCTAATATCTTTGAGCTACCCTCAAACTTCGATTTCAAGGCTTCTTCATCAAGATTTTTCCTAAGATGCATGATCTCTTCTTCAATCCTTTCAGATTATTATGTACTTCTTTTGAGCTGTAAATTTAGGTCCTGTACTATCCTTTTGGCCTCAAGACATTGAGTTTCCAACTCTCTAATGAAATGGTTTGACTATTTGTTCTTTCTCCTGCATTTTTTAAGTTCTTCAAGAGCACTAATGAGTTCAACCTTTAAGTCTACTACACCTTCCTCATCTGATTCACCATTTTGAGCTTGAGTATCTACACCCATGAATATATATATTTTTTCTTCATCTCCACTCTAGTCTTGATCTTCACTATTTTATTTGGAAATAAGTTCTTATTTTTCATGAACTTCTTGTTATCCATGGTTTTACACTTATGACAGCAAGGTTCGTCATGATCACTATCCTTTTGTTTTGGGTAAGGACACTTATTGGAAAAATGTCAAACTCTTCCACAGTTAAAACATTTCAAGGGTAGATTTCCTTTGTATTTCCCATTACCTTTCTCAAGTTTTCTGATGAAAAGAGATTCTTCATCATCTAGGTTCTCTTATTGGTTCTTGGATATGGATTTAAATGCTGCCTCTTTTCTTGAAGGTTCATTCTGTCCCATCCTCATCTCATATGCAGTGAAGATTCCATGTAGTTCATCTACTGTTAAGAGACTAAGGTAATCTTGTTCTTCTAGAGTGGACACCTTTGAGTCATACTTCATTGGCAATGTTCTTAGTACCTTTTCAACCACTTCTCTTTCTTTTAATTCTCCTCTAAGGCCTCTAATAGCATTGAAAAATTCATCTACACTTAGAAGGTATTCTCCAATATTTTCTTCTTCTTTCATCTTCAGACTTTCAAACTGTCCTTTATATGTCTGAAGCTTGGAGTCCTTAAATTTGGATGCCCCTTCATAGACAATTTTTAACTTATCCCAAGCTTGTTTGGCAATATTGCAGCTCATGAATTTTACAAACACATAGTTTTTTAATCCACTCAAGATGGAATTGATGGATTTTGCATTACCCTCATATTGGTCCAGTTCCAATCTGGTTGTAGGTAGGCTGTCTGCTATTTTAAAATCCTTTTTAGTTGCAGCCCAAACCTTCCATCCAAGAGACATCAGACGACACTTATTTCTCACACTCCAATGTGCATAATTTTCTCCTGTGAATAATGGTGGTATGTTGGCGGCTAACCCTTCTTGTTGATCTGTCGTGGTTTTTAAGTAGGATCTTCCTTCCAATGGTTAAACTGTGGTGAAGTAACCTGCTTTGATACCAATTGTTGAAATATTGGACAATACTAAGAGGGAGGGGGTGAATCGGCATTGATAACTTTTAACAATTTAAACCATTTTTAATTTATTCATTAACACACATGATCAACAAGAACACATAGAACACAAATTTATCGTGGAATCCCAATTGGGTAATCCACCAATACTTCCTATTACTACAAAATTATATTTACAAATAGTTTCTACTTGCTCCTAAAGACAAGGATGGTACTACACCCTATTTACTAGCAACTACCTAAAGGAGGCTACGACCCCCTAGTTTTATCATCTTCTATGGAAAGGATGCTACTACACCCTAGTTACCAACAACTATTGGAAGGAGGCTACGACCCCCTGGTTTTATCAATTGGTACTGAAAGGATGCTACTACACCCTATTTAACAGAAACTACTGGAAGGAGGCTACGACACCCTGGTTTTATCAGTTGCTATTGAAAGGATTCTACTACTCCCTATTTACCAGCTACTAATGGAAGGAGGCTACAACCCCCTTCCAGGTTTGTAGCTTGCCCTTGCACCACCCTGCCACCCTAATATATTTTTGTCAATCTTCTAGATCTTTTTTTCCTTCAATATCTATCATAAATAATTCTTCACGTCACACGCCATTGGTCTCTTCCTTTGCTACTATGATCTGGATTGCAGAGACAATTTCTTCCACTCAGCACTCTGTCTATAAATACCCTCTAACATGTTTTCTGTGAATGCATCTCTTCATCGCTACTTCTTTGAATTATTACATCGTGCCTCTTCATGAGAACCCAATTATTCATGTTAACAATTTTTGAACTCTATTTAGGTTTATTAGTCATACCTTTCCACAACAAAATATTACTAAAATTTCCTCTCCGCAATGATAATTATTCACCAAAAATTATTCTGAATTTTCCTTTTCCCACAATGATATTTACGAAATATATCCTTTCCGTAACCATCTTGAGTCATTGATCCATTGCGGAATCTTTCCTATTCATCCATCTAACACACAGATTTCTCTCCGCAATCATATTTCCGCAATTTCCTTAGCTTTCCACAATTCTTTCCGCAACAACCTTTCCGCACCGTCGATTTCTTGCAGACTCTTCCCTAACCATTGATCTAATATCAGATGCAGATTGCAGATTGTGGATTTGCGTTCTGACGTTTTTTTCTTCTCAAAATTTCCTTCCGCGATTTCCTTTCCGCTATCTTTCTTCGTCACCGTCGATATCTTGCGGAATGCGGAATACGAATTGCTGGTTTTCCAAATTCTTGAAAATAATTCCACAATTTCCTTTCTGCAATATTTTCCCCTCCATTATTGATCCCTTGCGAAGTCTTCCCTGACCTTCGATCTTGTGGATTGGGGAATGCGGAATCACACTTTCATATTTTGGACCTCTACATTTTTCTTCCGCAAGTTGATTCCAGGTTTCTTCTCAGCCATCAATTTTCTTGTGGGTCCACTCCTAACCATCAATCTATGATCAAATGTTGATCTCACTATAACTTTTTGGATCACTCTTCAACCGTAGATCTGTTGTGGGCTATCTTCTAACCGTCGATCTGAACTTCATAAAAATTATGCGCTCGAAGAGTAGTTTTAAGCATCGTGCGGTTTCACCTAGAGAAATGTTTTAGGACCATCATATTTTTATCAACCCACATCAACGGTGGAATTGAACCAGTATAAACTGATCTTGATGAAAATTTCATGCCCGCAGAGCTTAATTAACACCATGCAACTTCACCCTACGGAATAATTTTCAACCGTTGATCTTCCTTAGCAAACGTTCTCATTCGTCGATGGAGGGACGATTACATTCCATGTTCACTGCATGTCCCAACTATTATCTTTTGTGTATTTTTATGTAGCGAAATTGTTGAAAGCCATTAGATCTAAGTCCATCTTAGTTCTGCGTTGATTGATCAGAGGATTGATCAATCAAACTCAATCAAACTTTTCCTGACTTGATCCCCTCGCTGGATCTCCTCATTTCTCTTTCCGTATTTATCACATATGAAATTTCTTTCCCTGCCATCACTTATTCCTTTGTCATTTCTGAACTACTTTGACATCAATTGACAATCCACGTAATGGATCCTTTGTCTTTTACTGAGTTTAGCCTGCTACCATGTCTATTGGTTATTCCTTTGTCATTCCTGAACACTTTTGACATCAACGAAAACTATATTCTCAACAATATCCCCCTCTGGCATTGATGGAAACATCTAAAAATTCTCCCCATTTGACAACAATGATAAAGTATAACCTGTTATGCCATTGTTGTACCCATTTTGATATAGGATTTCCTATATTTCTTCTTTCTGACAACTACACTTACCAACATATCTCTTTGTTTATCTCTTTGCTTCTTTCCTCTTGTTAATTGGACTTGGTAACATCTTCATGTATCTAGTATTTGAATGAGAACCTGGTTGATAAATTCATAGAGTCCCCCTATCACTGTGCTTCCTTCTGCTTCATTATTGAGACTCTCGTAGTTTAATTCAAGATAATTCTATGCATCTTTTCTCTATGTCATATATTGTCTTTGAGGAAGATATATTTCATCATACTTCAACACTGGATACCAAAAAAAAAATTAGATACCAATGGAGTTTTAGGAATTTAAATCCCCTTGAGTATATGATCCTTCCTAATGTTATTTTCAGGGTTCTCTTTAGATCATGAGAAATATTAGAAAATAGTTCCACAATCATCACTATATCCTTCATCATCAGCTTCATCTTCATCTTCATCGGTGTATTCTTTTACATCTCCATCTTGCTTTTCCTCATAATGGATGTCATGTTTATCTACGACGCTATTATGCTCATCATCATCTTTGGAGACCTCACTAATGTTTGAAATTTGTGTTTCTTCTAAGTCTTCATAGTCTGACCTTTTCATCCACATATTTCCATGACGTACCCTACTTATTGATATTATATCATTTGATGTGTTTATGTCTTGTTTCCTTCTCAGACTTTGAACTTTTCCCTTGGTTCTGCAATCGGCAGCCTTGTGACCAAACTTGTGACAACACTGACAATATCCATAGAACTTTGATCTTCCTGCTTCTTCCATTATTTCTGAGCCTCTACTGAATCACTCTTTCTCAGCTTACATTCTCTATCCATATGTGTTGAAATATTGTAACTTCGAAGAATATTCTATATGTATCTTTTGTGGTCCCCGATGGTCCTACCGGGAGAACCACTTGTATTATCTTGTACCCCGATGCTTCTAATCGGAAGAACTAGTAAGAGTCATGAGGTTGTCCCCTATATCTGTAAAGGTGGGTCATTAGCACCCCAGTGTGGTTACTTGAGCCTACATGTGCAACTCGAGGCTACATGATTAACTCGAGCCTACATATCGGATGAGTTAATTCAAGTGAACGGATGAATATAAATAGAGGTGTGGTGCTCCTCATTTGAGACATACACACTCTCACTTGTGTAGCGCATTTATGGAGAAGAGAAGAGTAGCTGGAGAAGGAGGAGGATCAGGCTTTGATCTCCTTGTTGGTTTTATCTTTTACCTTTTTGGGGCATCTATATTGAGGAATCTTTTGCTGGGTTTTTCCCTTTAGGGTTTTCCCAGGATAAATCTTTGTGTTCCTTTTGTATGGTTGTGCTTGTCGATCTTTCAGTGATCCTGTTTATATGCTTTTGTTATGAAAATGAAATGAAATACTGATGTATTAGCTAAGCATATGAAAATTCAACATGGTATCAAAGCCACCCTGAAAGAAGAAATTGCGCAACTAAAGAATCTAGGGCTTCTTATTTTTTGGGTCTCTATCCATGATCTATTAGCAAAAGAAGGCTAGAATGACTCTCCATTGAAGGGCGCATCTTTCTGTCGAAGCGAAATTTGATTCCGAGCATTTTCAGTTTTGGTGCAGAAAATTAGGGCTTTCTACAGAAGAAGAATTTTTGAGTGAGCCCAGCATAGGATTGTTCTCCTCATCAAAATTGAAGTTTAGATACCTGGATCAAGAAATTTGGTTGGGTGAAACTCCAGGAAAGTCAAACCCTAGTTTGACCTGGATTTGGAAAAACCCTAAATACTAAAACTACTAAGTTTTGGTACATTCGCTATATCCTAAGATTGGTGAAGGCTCAAGAGTTGAAAATTTCAAAGGCCAAAGATACAATCCTGATTTACACTGTGTCCAAAATTAAAACTCATATTCTCTATATTATGGGAGATATGATCCCTCCAAGTTAGGGTTCCAGCCTCTTCCAAAATTCATCCCTAAACAAGACACTTGGAGAGAATTGCTGTAGCGTAGGCTACAGAGGTCCAAATGGAATTCCTAAAGATGTTCCAGAAATATCACGGAATTTAATTTTTGTGGTCCAAATTTCCGAACCTAAAGATGAACCAGTGACATGTGGTATGCCATACAACTTCACTGTTCTGAACAGTCCTGTAACAGGTCACCTTGGTCAAATGATAATAAATCCCAATTGGTGAAACCAATTCTGATGAAACCTATGGTTTTGGATCAGGGACATTCAAGGTTATCTCAGTGCAAAATTTCAGACATAGAGCAGCAGTAATTTTAGAGATATCACAGAAACAGTAATAGGCATTTCTGCAGAAGAAATTGGAAAACCAGGGCTTCCTGTTCCGGGAGCTTCCCTCCACTGTTTTCAGAAAAGGAGTACATTGGACAGCTCCATTTGAAGAGATCTATATTTCTATCCAATCAGATCTAAAATATTCCAATTTTTTAAAATTAGGGTTTCTCTGACAAACCCTAGATCAGCGAGCTCCGAAAGCAGGATGGACACCTCAAATCGGTAAGATCTAATCTTTTGCTATTTGCATTTGAGGTTCTCATTTCAAAGTGATATATCACATCAGATTGATTACAAGCCTGGTGAAGTTGAAAACTTCCAAGCATGGAAGTATTTGATCTCTCTGAAGAAAATGAATTGGACACCTTCATGAGTAGAGAGGTTCCAGTTCCAGAAGGAGATGAGGCTCAAAGCCTTACACAAGAAGAACTTGATCAAGCCAAGAAGATCATTGTTGATTCAACCACGGATCAACTTGTACCACAAGTGTCTTCCCTAAAGACACCGAAGATGTTTGATTCCTTGATCAAGCTATTTGAAGATAAGAACATAAATCAGAAGATGGCTTTGAGATAATAGTTGAAGAATGTGAAGATCCAGAATGCAAGACATCTTGAAGCGGTAGAAGAAGAATTGGAGAATGCAGAAGTGGTGATAGCCACCTTGAATGGTCTCCCAGGATCATAGAATTCACTCATTCAAGGAATGTGTGCCAGAAGGAAGTAATTACTTTCAATAGACTCTGGGAAGAAGAAGAAGCTCGACTCATAAGAAGAGAAGAAGAAGATGGAAGCAATTGAAGATCAAGATCTCACCATTCAAAGAAGATCCCTCAAGCGATGAGGAATGTGAAGAACTCAATTCTTAAAGAACCTCTTATCCATCTTATCATTTGGATAAGAAATGATGATGTCATGAATGAAGAAGATGATGAAGTAGAAGAATCAAGGAGTCTACCCACGAAACGAATAAAAGATAAGTATTCAATTCTCATTGCATGATATTGTTTTGTTATGCATTTGATTATATTTAGTTGATGTGTTATGCATGATAGATTGTTTGCATTAATGAATGTATACTACTAATATGCTTGTGATGGGTAAGTAGCTCATGGTGCCATACAACTCTCCATTGCTACTTATCAAACCTCCTTGCTGACATATTGGATTAGTGCACAATCTCAATAATGTCATGATAGAGATGGAAGGCATCTAGAAAGTTTTTGTGAGATATGGATGAATGTTGTATTGACTAAACAGTTGTATGATGCATAAGAATTTTTCGTTATGCACATGTTTTATGAAATAGTTCTAACCATGCAGCTGGTGCATTTGAATTGTAGGAAAGGTCCTGCTTAACCTCCTACAAGAAGGATGAGACTTGTTCTAAAGAACAAGTGATGACAATTCAAGATTCACTCCAATAAAATCTGAAGCTCCCAAGATCAGAGACACCATGATGGAAGAAAGAGCTTCAGAGAGTAGTATATCAACCTTGAAGGATGAAGACCACCATGGGTATGAGAGATAACTCAAGATGAAGAAAAGAATGCTATGAAAGAAGCTATGATCAAATAATAATAGTTGATCATGGGGAATGATGTATATGATATGATTTCGAGACATAAAGGGAAGTACTTAGTATCCTCCATATGGATCTACAAGAACAAGTATACAAAGCAAGGTTCGTGATTTGCCTCAGAAAGAATAGACTATGACATGACATACTCTATTGACTAGTATATATCAAGCATAGAACCACCTGTACAGAATGTAGAGGGAAGATGATACTCCACTTCAGGGGGAGTGACTACTGAAGATATCTGAGTTCGACATGGTACGACATGATGGATAGCTTTGTGATGGATTGAGACTTTACTAAGAGTAAAGTGGGTTCCAACCTTCAAGGTTGAATGCAGAAGACTAGGACATGTTGATGACCTGACAAGATGAACTCATGGAAAATGTTATGATGAAAGAATACTAGAATGATGTTTGGGATATAGTACTCAAACCAGAAAGCAATAATGTGGTATCTTCCAAATGGATTTGCAAGATAAAATATGTTGCTTGTAGAAGTAAGGAAAGAATTGTGGCTAGAGGCTTCTATCAGAAAGAGGGAATTAATTTTGAAGAGACACTTACTCTAGGAAGTAAGGTACACTTCCTTTATAACTATCATGGTAGTTTCTTCCACGATGAAGTAAAGACAAGCCTTCCTTAATGGAATGAGTGAGGAAGAGTTTTGCATTGAATAGTCACAAGGAATTGAAGTTGAAGACATATGGACTCACATATGCAAGTTGAAGAAGGCCCTCTATGGCCTGAAGCAAGCTCCTAGAGCTTGGTATGGAAGAATAGATAGTTTCCTAACGAGCATGGGCTTTACCAAGAGTAAAGTTGATCCTAACCTTTATCTCAAGGTTGTATAAGATGAACCTATCATCCTGTTATTATATGTGGATGACTTATTCTTGACAGGGAAGGAGAAACAGATCATGGAAAGAAAGAAGAAACTAGTAGAAGAATTTGAGATGAAAGACCTTGGGTTAATGGACTATTTCCTAGGTCTGGAAATATGACAAAGTTCAGAAGAAATATTTCTCAACCAGGGAAAGTATGTGGTAGAGATATTGAAGAGATTCAATATGTTGGAATGCAAAGCCATGGCCACACCCATGGACTCCAACCTGAAGCTGTTAGCTGATGACTCATCAAAATTAGTGGATGCGACTCATTACAGACAGATAATTGGGTCATTGATGTACTTAACAAATACTAGACCAAACATTTGTTTTGCTATGAATACCTTAATTCAATATCTTGTTCAACCAAGACGGGTTCACCTAGTAGCTGCAAAACATGTGATGAGATATCTGAAAGGGACTATAGACCTTGGTATATACTATGGTCGTAGCCATGACTACAGATTGTATGGCTATATAGATGCAGATTGGGTTGGAAGTATCTCAGATAGGTTCTCTTAGAACAACAAAAGAAGAATACATAGCAGATTGCTCTGCTAAGTTGTGAATCCATATGGCTTTGGAAGCTGATATCAGGTCTCCTTGACCTGAAGATGGATACTACATTTATTCTATGTGATAACGAGAGTTGTGATAATAGAGAACCTTGTGTTCCATCGTAACACATAGAAATACGATATTTCTACATACAAGATAAAGATGCAGATGATGATGTTTCAGTATTCCCATACTAAATATATAGATGATGTTTCAGTATTTACATATTGTAGATGCAGATGATGGTGAATCCGTATTTCTATACTGAATATAGAGGTGATGATGCTTTCAATATTTCTATACTGAAGATATAGATGATGATGCTTTCAGTATTTACATACTAGAGATACAGATGGTGATAGTTCAGTATTCACATACTGAAGATGTAGATTATGATCATCTAGATGATGATGTGTTGACAAAAACTCTGTCTCGAGTAAATTTCAAACACTTTTTGAGACAAGATTGGTGTGGTTCGGAAAGACCTTCCCCGAAAGGGGGAGTAGTGATATTGCAGTGGGATTGTATCATCCCTGGGCACTTGCCCTAAAGTGATCCGGAGAACTCGGTCTTTGAGAATGAAGAGGGATTGTATCATCCTGGGACATGTGTCTAGAAGTGATCCAGTGACCTCGGTCATTGAGAATGTAGCAGGATTGTATCATCCTTGAACTTCGGTTCAGAACGGATCCGGTGAACTTTGGTCATCGAGAAGGTGGCAGGATTGTATCATCCTTGGACTTCGGTTCAAAATGGATCCGGTGAACTTAGTTCATTGAGAAGGTGGCAGGATTGTATCATCCTTGGACTTCGGTTCAAAATGGATCCAGTGAACTTCGGTCATCGAGAAGGTGGCAGGATTGTATCATCCTTGGATTTCCATTCAGAATGGATCCGGTGAACTTCAGTCATCAAGAAGGTGGCAGGATTGTATCATCCTTGGACTTCGGTTCAAAACAGATCTGGTGAACTTCGGTCATCGAGAAGGTGGCAGGATTGTATCATCCTTGGACTTCGGTTCATAACGGATCCGGTGAACTTTGATCATCGAGAAGGTGGTAGGATTGTATCATCCTTGAACTTCGGTTCATAACGGATCCAGTGAACTTCGGTCATCGAGAAGGTGGCAGGATTGTATCATCCTTGAACTTTAGTTCAGAATGAATCTGGTGAATTCGGTACTCGAGAACGTGTGTTGATCCCATAATTCCTAGAGGAAGGATTTTCTAAGTTCCACATATGTGTTGATCCCATAATTCCGAAAGGAAGGATCGTTAGTAACTCCATAAAGACCTAAATCCCATAATTCCGAAAGGAAGGATCATTGAATTGATCCCGTAATTCCAATAGGAAGGATTGTCTGAGTTCCACAGATGTGTTGATCCCATAATTCCAATAGGAAGGATTGTCTAAGTTCCACAAATGTGTTGATCCTGTAATTCCGAAAGGAAGGATCGTTAGTAACTCCGTAAAGACCTAAATCCCGTAATTCCAAAAGGAAGGATCATTAGTAACTCCGTAAAGACCTAAATCCCGTAATTCCGAAAGGAAGGATCATTGGCAGCTCCGTAAAGACTTGATCCTGTAATTCCAATAGGAAGGATTGTCTGAGTTCCATAGATGTAATGATCCCATAATTCCAATAGGAAGGATTGTCTAAGTTCCACAAATGTTTTGATCCCGTAATTCCGAAAGGAAGGATCGTTAGCAACTTCATAAAGACCTAAATCTCATAATTTTGAAAGGAAGGATCGTTAGTAGCTCCGTAAAGACTTGATCCTGTAATTCCGAAAGGAAGGATCGTCTGAGATCCACAGATGTGTTGATCCCGTAATTCCAAAAGGAAGGATCGTTAGTAACTCCGTAAAGACCTAAATCCCGTAATTCTGACAAGAAGGATCGTCTAAGTACCACAGACATGTTGATCCCGTAATTCCGAAAGGAAGGATCATGTTTATGATGATGATGTTGATGTTTTGATGATGTTGATGTCTTGATGATGATGATGTTGATGTTTTGATGATGTTGATGTTTTGATAATAATGATCTTTTCATGATGATGTTTTTGATCAAAAGATCAGAGTATGATGATGATGTTGTTGCTGATCGAAAGGCCAAAGTGCTGAAGATGATGTTGCTGATCGAAAGGTCAAAGTGCTGAAGATGATGCTGCTGATCAAAAGGTCAAAGTGCTGAAGATGATGTTACTGACCGAAAGGTCAAAGTGTTGAAGATGATGTTGCTGATCGAAAGGTCAAAGTGTTGAAGATGATGTTGCTAATCGTAAGATCAAAGTGCTGAAGATGATGTTGCTGATCGAAAGGTCAAAGTGCTGAAGATGATGTTGCTGATCGAAAGGTCAAAGTGCTAAAGATGTTGTTGATCGAAGCAGTCAAAGTATTAATGATGATGAAGACTGAAGATTGAAGATGAAGACTACATAATGTTGAAAAGCTTCCAATGATTTATAGATGTGTTACCCTGATGATGCTGATGATGTCCTCTATCTCTCTCCTACTATTGTTGTTGTTGATGTTGTTGTAGAATACCCTTCTCGTTAAGGGGGAGTGTTGAAATATTGTAACTTTGAAGAATATTCTATATGTATATTTTGTGGTCCCCGATGGTCCTACCAGGAGAACCACTTGTATTATCTTGTACCCTGATGCTTCTAATCAGAAGAACTAATAAGATTCATGAGGTTGTCCCCTCTATTTGTAAATGTGGGTCATTAGCACCCCAGTGTGGTTACTTGAGCCTACATGTGTAACTCGAGCCTACATGA
>LPNX011122257.1:262747-320192 GCA_001517045.1 Pseudotsuga menziesii
TGATTTAATTCAAGTGAACGGATGAATATAAATAGAGGTGTGGTGCTCCTCATTTGAGACACACACACTCTCACTTGTGTAGCGCATTTATGGAGAATAGAAGAGTAGCTGGAGAAGGAGGAGGATCAGGCTTTGATCTCCTTGTTGGTTTTATCTTTTACCTTTTTGGGGCATCTATATTGAGGAAGCTTTTGATGGGTTTTTCCCTTTAGGGTTTTCCCAGGATAAATATTTGTGTTCCTTTTGTATGGTTTTGCTTGTCGATGTTTCAGTGATCCTGTTTATATGCTTTTGTTATGAAAATTAAATGAAATACTGATGTATTAGCTAAGCATATGAAAATTCAACAATATGTCCATAGTTGTTGCACCTATAACATTCTATGTCATATCTTTGAAGAGGTCCAAAGTGGTTATGATTACTTACTTTTGTTTTCTTTCTAGATGCATTCTTCTTGTAGCCACTCGACTTTTAATATGCTTTGCAATTTAGGGCTTATGACCAAAATTATTACAAGAGTAACAATGACCAAGGCAGATCTGTTGATATATATTTGTCAATGATATCTTAGGAATCATATTAGTCTTGTTTTTGTCATGAGAGGTTGGAATAGATTTATTGCTTTCTTCCTTCTTAACTGGACTCTTTAGTGCAACAACATAGATTTTCCTATTTCCACCTTGGTTTGTGAAACATGAATATTTTGTCCATATCCTAATCCATATTTATCAGTTGATTATATTTGGCTATTTAGGATATCATCTAATATCTTTGAGCTACCCTCGAACTTCGATTTCAAGGCTTCTTCATCGAGATTTTTCCTAATATGCATGATCTCTTCTTCAAGCCTTTCATATTCTTGTGTACTTATTTTGAGCTGCAAATTTATGTCCTATGCTATCCTTTTGGCCTCAAGAAGTTGAGTTTCCAACTCGCTAATGACATAGTTTGACTTTTTTTTCTTTCTGCTGCATTTTTTAAGTTCTTCAAGAGCAGTAATGAGTTCAGCCTTTACGTCTACTACACCTTCCTCATCTGATTCACCATTCTGAGCTTGAGTATCTACTCCCATGAATAGAATTTTTGTTTCTTCATCTCCACTTGAGTCTCCATCTTCACTATATTTTTTGGAATAGAAGTTCTTCTTCTTTTTCTTGAACTTCTTCTTATCCATGGTTTTACACTTATGACAACAAGGTTCTTCATGATCACTATTCTCTTGTTTTGGGTAAGGACACTTATCACAAAATTGTCCAATTATTCCACAGTTAAAAAATTTCAAGGGTAGCTTTCCTTTGTATTTCCCAGTGCCTTTCTCAAGTTTTCTGATGAAAAGAGCTTCTTCATCATCTAGGCTCTCTAATGGTTCTTGGATAGGGATTTAAAGGATGCCTCTTTTCTTGAAGGTTCATTCTGTCCCGTCCTCATATGATATGCAGTGAAGATTCCATGTATTTCATCTACTGTTAAGAGACTAAGGTCATCTCGTTCTTCTATAGTGTACACCTTTGAGCCATACTTCATCGGAAATTTTCTTAGTACCTTGTCATCCACTTCTCTTTCTTTTAATTCTCCTCCAATGCCTCTAATAGAATTGAGAAATTCATATACTCTTAGAAGGCATTCTCCAATATTTTCCTCTTATTTCATCTTCTGACTTTCAAATTGTCCTTTATATGTCTGAAGCTTGGACTCCTTGACTTTGCATGCCCCTTCATAGACAATTTTTAACTTATCCCAAGCTTGTTTGGCAGTCTTGTAGTTCATGACTTTTACAAACACAGATTTTGTTAATCCAATCAAGATGCCATTTAGGGATTTTGCATTACCCTCATATTGGTTTAATTCCAATATGTCTGTAGGTAGGTTGTCTGTTATTTTAAACTCCTTTTCAGTTGCAGCCCAAACCTTCCATCCAAGAGACATCAGATGGAACTTCATTCTCACAATCAAATGTGCATAATTTTCTCCTATGAATAATGGTGGTCTGTTGGTGGCTAACCGTTTCTTGTTGACCCATCGTGGTTTTTGTATAGGATTTTCCATCTAGTGGTTAAACTGTTGTGAAGGAACCTGCTCTGATACCAATTGTTGAAATATTGGACAATACCGAGAGGGGGGTGAATCAGTATTGATAACTTTTAACAATTTAAACCACTTTTAATTTATTCATTAACACACATGATCGTCAAGAACACATAGAACACAAATTTATCATGGAATCCCAATTGGATATCCCACCAATACTTCCTATTACTGCAAAATTATATTTACAAATAGTTTCTTCCTGCTTCTACAGACAAGAATGGTACTTTACCCTATTTACCAGCAACTAATGGAAGGAGGATATGACCCCCTATTTTTATCATCTGCTACTGAAAGGATGATACTACACCATATTTACCAGCAAATATTGAAAGGAGGCTACGACCCCTTTGTTTTATCCGTCGCTATTGAAAGGATTCTACTACACCCTATTTACCAGTAACTACTTGAAGGAGGCTACGACCCCCTGTTTTTATCAGCTGCTACTAAAAGGATGCTACTACACCCTATTTACCAGCTACTACTGGAAGGAGGCTATGACCCCCATGCAGTCTTGTATCCTACCCTTGTACCACCCTACCACTTGTCAATATTCCAGATCTTTTTTTCCTTCAATCTCTTTCACAAATACTTCTTGACATCACACGTCATTGGTATTTTCCTCTGCTGCTATGATCTAGATTGCAGAGACGATTTCTTCCACTTAGCACTTTGTCTATAATCACCCTCTAACACGTTTTATGTGAATGCATCTCTTCATCGTTGCGTCTTTTCATTCTTAGATCATGCCTCTTCATTAGAACTCAATTCTTCACTTTAACAATTTTCATAACTCTATTTAGGTTTATTAGTCATACCTTCCCACAACAAAATCTTACCAAAACTGCCTCTCTGCAATGATAATTCTTCACCAGAAATTCTTTTGAATTTGTCTTTTTTTGCAATGATATTTATTCAATATATCCTTTCCGCAATCATCCTGAGCCGTTGTTCCATTGCGGACTCTTTCCTGTCCTTCGAGCTAACACACATGTTTCCCTCCGTAATCATCTTTCTGCAATTTCCTTAGCTTTCTGCAATTCATTTCGCAACAACCTTTCCGCACCGTTGATTTCTTGCAGACTCTTCTCTGACCATTGATCTGAGATAAGATGCAGAATGCGGATTGTGGATTTGCGCTCTGAGTTTTTTTTCTCAAAAGTGTCTTCTGCAATTTCCTTTTCGCAATCTTTCTTCGGCACCATCGATCTCTTGCAAAGTCTTTTCCTTACAGTCGATATTGCGGATTGCGGTTTTTCCAAATTTATTGAAAATAATTTTGGAATTTCCTTTCCGCAATCTTTCTTCCACACCGTTGATATCTTGCGGAGTCTTTCCTGACCGTCGATCTTGCATATTGTGTATTGTAGAATGCAGATTATGGGTTTTCCAAATTTCTTGAAAATACTTCCGCAATTTCCTTTCCGTAATTTTTTCTTCCACACTGTTGATCTCTTGTGGAGTATTTCCTAACCGTCGATATTGCGGATTGTGGATTGCGAAATGTGGAATCATACTTTCATATTTTGGACCTCTGCAATTTTCTTTTGCAAATTGTGTTCGGATTTCTTCTAAACCGTCGATTTACTTACAGGTTCACTCCTGACCGTTGATCTACGATCAAATGTTGATCTCGCTATAACTTTGCAGATCGCTCTTCAGCTGTAGATCTACTGCAGGCTATCTTCTAACTATTGGATCTGAACTTCATAAAAAATTTGTGCCTGAAGATTGGTTTTAACCATCGTGGGGTTTCATCTGGCGAAATGTTTCAGAACCATCAGATTTTTATCAACCCACATCAACGGTGGACTTGAACTAGTATTAACTGATCTTAATGAAAATTCCACACCCGTAGATCTTAATTAACACCGTGCATTTCACCCCGTGAAATAATTTTTGACCATTGATCTTCCTTGGCGATCGTGCTCATTCGTCGATGGAGGGACGATTATATTCCAATTCCGTTGCCTATCCTCATTATTATCTTGTGCATATTTTCATGTAGTGGAATTGCTGATAGCCATTAGATCTAATTCCATCTTATTTCTGCGTTGTTTGATCAAAGGATTGATTAATCAAACTTAATCGGACTTTTCCTGACTTGATCCCCTCGTTGGATCTTCTCATTTGTCTTTCCATTTTTATCACATATGCCATTGCTTTCCCTACCATCACTTATTCCTTTGTCATTGTTGAAATCCTTTGACATCAATTGATAATCCACGTAACGGATCCTTTGTATTTTACTGAGTTCATCCTTCTACCATTTCTATTAGTTATTCCTTTGTCATTCTTGAACTCCTTTGACATCAATGACAACTATATTCTCAAAAATCTCCCCCTTTGGCATTGATGGAAACATCTAAACATTCTCCCCCTTTGACAACAATTACAAAGTATAACATGTTATGCCATTGTTGTACCCATTTTGATATAGGATTTCTTGTCTTTCTTCTTTCTGACAACTTCCCTTACCAACATATCTCTTCATTTAGTTCTTTGTTTCTTTCCTCTTGTTAACTGGACTTGGTAACATCTTCATATATCTTCATGTAGCTAGTCTTTGAATGAGAACCTAGTTGATAAATTCATAGACTCCCCCTATCATTGTGCTTCCTTTTGCTCCATTATTGAGTCTCTCTCAGTTTACTTCAAGTGAATTCTATGCACCTTTTCTCTACGTCATCTCTTCTATATGAGGAAGATATATTTCATCATAATTCAACATTATATACCAAAAAAAAAGAGAGACCAATGGATTTTTATGAATTTAAGTCCCCCTAAGTATATGATCCTTCCTAATGTTATTTTCAAGGATATCTTTAGATCATGAGATACCTTAGAAAAGAATTCCACAATAATCACTATATCCTTCTTCATCACCTTCATCTTCATCTTCATCGGTGTATTCTTTTACATCTCCAGCTTGCTTTTGCTCATAATGGATGTCTTTTTTTTCCACGGCACTATTACACTCATCATCATCTTTGGACACCTCACTGATGTTTGAAATTTGCGTTTCTTCTGAGTCTTCGTAGTCTGACCTTTTCATCCACATCTTTCCATGAGGTACCCTGATTACTGATCTTCTATCATTTGATGTGTTTATGTCTTGTTTCCTTCTCAGAATTTGATCTTTTCCCTTGGTTCTGCAATCAACAACCTTGTGACCAAACTTGTGACAACAATGACAATATCCATAGAACTTTCCTTTGTATATAGGAAGCCTTTGATCTTCCTGCTTCTTCCATTGTTTCTAAGCCTCTATTGATTCACTCTTTCTCATCTTACATTCTCTAGCCATATGTCCATAGTTGTTGCACCTGTAACATTCTATGTCATATCTATGAAGAGGTCCAAAGCGATATGATTACTTACTTTTGGTTTCTTACTAGATGCATTATTCTTGTAGCCACTGGAATTTTCATATGCTCTGCAATTTAGGGATTTATGACCAAAATTATTACAAGAGTAACAATGACCACGGAAGATCTTCTGATATATATTTGTCAATGATCTCTTAGGCATCATATTAGTCATGTTTTTGTCATGAGAGGTTGGAATAGATTTCTTGCTTTCTTCCTTCTTAACTGGACTCTTTAGTGCAGCAGCATAGCTTTTTCTATTTCCACCTTGGTTTGTGAAAGAGGAATATTTTGGCCCATATCCTAATCTATATTTATCACTTGATGATATTTGGTTATTTAGGATATCATCTAATATCTTTGAGCTACCCTTAAAATTTGATTTCAAGGCTTCTTCATAAAGATTTTTCTTAAGCTGCATGATCTCTTCTTCAATCCTTTCATATTCTTGTGTACTTCTTTTGAGTTTCAAATTTAGGTCCTATTCTATCCTTTTGGCCTCAAGAAGTTGATTTTCCAACTCGCTAATGACATGGTTTGACTGTTTGTTCTTTCTCCTACATTTTTTAAGTTCTTCACTGGAGCACTAATGAGTTCATCCTTTAATTCTACTACACCTTCCTCATCTGATTCACCATTCTAAGCTTGAGTATCTACTCCCATGAATATAATTTATGTTTCTTCATCTCCACTTGAGTCTTCATCTTCACTATCTTTCTGGAATATAAGTTATTCTTCTTTCTCTTGAACTTCTTCTTATCCATGGTTTTACACTTATGAAAGCAAGGTTCTTCATGATCACTATTCTCTTGTTTTGGGTAAGGACACTTATTGGAAAAATGTCCAATTATTCCACAGTTAAAACATTTCAAGGGTAGATTTCCTTTGTATTTCTCAGTACCTTTCTCAAGGTTTCTGATGAAAAGAGATTCTTCATCATCTAGGTTCTCTTATTGGTTCTTGGATATGTCTTTGAATGCTTCCTCTTTTCTTGAAGCTTCATTCTGTCCCATCCTCATCTCATATGCAATGAAGATTCCATGTAGTTCATCTACTGTTAAGAGACTAAGGTCATCTCGTTCTTCTAGAGTGGACACCTTTGAGTCATACTTCATTGGAAATGTTCTTAGTACCTTGTCAACCACTTCTCTTTCTTTTCTCCTCTGAGGCCTCTAATAGCATTGAAAACTTCATCTACTCTTAGAAGGTATTCTCAAATATTTTCTTCTTCTTTCATTTTCAGACTTTCAAACTATCCTTTATATGTCTTAAGATTGGATTCCTTGACTTTGGATGCCCCTTCATCGATAATTTTTAACTTATCCCAAGATTTTTTGGCACTCTTGCAGCTCATGACTTTTACAAACACAGAGTTTGTTAATCCACTCAAGATGGAATTTAGTGCTTTTACATTACCCTCATATTGGTCTAGTTCCAAACTGTTTGTAGGTAGGTTGTCTTCTATTTTAAACTCCTCTTCAGTTGCATCCCAAACCTTCCACCCACGAGACATAAGATGACACTTCATTCTCACACTCCAACATGTATAATTGTCTCCTATGAATAATGGTGGTCTATTGGTGGCTAACCCTTCTTGTTGATCCATCGTGGTTTTTAAGAAGGATATTCCTTCCAGTGGTTAAACTATGGTGAAGGAACCTACTCTGATACCTATTGTAGAAATATTGGACAATACTAAGATGGGGGGTGAATCAATATTGATAACTTTTAACAATTTAAACCACTTTTAATTTATCCATTAACACACATGATCAACAAGAACACATAGAACACAAATCTATCATGGAATCCAAATTGGGTAAACCACCAATACTTCCTATTACTGCAAAATTATATTTACAAATAGTTTATTCCTGCTTCTATAGACAAGGATGGTACTACAACCTATTTACCAGTAGCTGGTTTTATCATCTGTTACTGAAAGGATGCTACTACACCCTATTTACCAGCTACTACAGGAAGGAGGCTATGAGCCCCTTGTAGGGTTGTAGCCTTCCCTTGCACCACCCTGCCACCCTAATATATTTTTTTCATTCAATATCTGTCACAAATACTTCTTCACGTCACACATCATTGGTCTCTGCCTATGCTGCTATGATCTGGATTACAGAGACTATTTCTTCCACTCAACACTCTGTCTATAAATACCCTCTAACACATTTTCCGTGAATTTCTCTCTTCATTGTTGTGTCTTTTCATTCTTAGATTGTTCCTCTTCATGAGAACTCAAATCTTCACTTTAACAATTTTTTAACTCTATTCAGGTTTATCAATCATACCTTTCCACAACAAAATCTTACCAAAATTTCCTCCCCGTAATGATAATTCTTCACCATAAATTCTTATGAATTTTCCTTTTTTCGCAATGATATTTCCACAATAGATCCTTTCTTCAACCATCATGAGTCGTTGATCCATTCCAGACTCTTTACTGTCCATTGATCTAACACACATATTTCCCTCCGTATTAATCTTTGGTGTAGGGATAGGCGCAGACTTAGCAGGTAAGGTATCGACTGTTAAATCCAGTCTTTAAATTCTTCCTATTACCTTCTGAAGCTTGAGATTTAAATCAATTTCAGGTTCATTTGACATTCATTCAGCCTTAATGATTTTAAATATCTATATTGCAAGAAAATGAAAAACTGAGAGTACTTACCTGTCACATAAAATCGTGACTCTGCCCTGTTGCTGTATTCTCATGCAAATGAATTTTGGATAACTGTCGTGCCCAGTTCAAGAATTTTTGATCTGTGCTGCTCTATGGGTACCAATACTTGGCATGCCGTCTCACGATCCGTAGATATATGATTGCACCTTTATGGTCATCTTCGCAGCTATCACTATAAAATTGCGATTCTCTCCTACTCTTATTGTGTCCAGTGCTTCCAACTTCACCAAACCTCGGGTAGTGTTTTCAAATGAGTATTAGGAACTCGCTACAGGATTCTTCTCAAATTTGAGCATTACATTGATCAATTCGATCATGAATCAAATTCGTTTGAACGATTGATTATCCCATTCAACCGGTGAAATAGAGAAGGAATGAAACTTGTGACAATTCTGAATTGATTTCACAGACTTTAACAACCTAGGAGATATACTTGAAAGTTAGTCACAATATTCACCCAGTCATGAGATTTTTAGAGCCATGAATAGATTCGAATTCCTTATATTCAATCTCTACATTGGGATTACAAAGAATTTCTTCAATTCCTCTCTAAAATTAACTTCCTAATCTCCCCAATACTAATCTCTCAACTTCCTCCTCTCGATCCCCTATCACATAATTTATTTATAATCTATAAGACAGTGGAATCAGATCCACTATACAAGGCTGGGATCTCTCTTTATACAATATCTTCCCTAAGTATCTCAACAAACTTAGACTTTTACAATTGCATAAGGATTCGATATCCTTTACTGAATTCTAGCTTATTACGAAATTCAATATACCACAAATGGTGTAGACCATTTTGTGATTGCTTTAACCTTCTCTGGATCCATTTTTAATCCCTCATTAGAGACAACAAATCCTAAGTATACTAACTCTTTCTTCATGAAAGTACACTTCTTCATATTCACTAGCAATTTCTCTTGATGTAACTTCTATAAGACATATTTCAAATGACGTAAGTGTTCTTCTTTGGACTGACTGTAAATTAATATATCATCAAAATATACTATTACAAATTTCCCTATAAATTCTTTCAGTACTTCATTCATCAGTCTCATAAAAGTACCGGGAGCATTCGAAAAGCCAAAAGGCATTACCAACCATTCATACAGTCCCTCGTTAGTCTTGAAAGCAGACTTCCATTCATCTCCTTCCCTAATTATTATTTGATGGTAGCCACTTTTCAAATCTAAATTAGTGAAATACTTGGCTCCACTTAAACAATCCATCAAATATTCAATTCTGGGCAAAGGAAATCTGTACCTGATTGTTATCTTGTTTATAGCTCTTGAGTCAGTACACATTATCCACTCTCCATCCTTCATTGGACTCAAGACTGTAGGTACTACACAAGGACTTAAAATTTATCTAATCAAACCCTTGTCTACCAATTGTTGCACCTTCTTTCTAATCTCTTCATTGTCTATAGGAGTCATCCTGTAAGCTTCCTTGTTTAGTAAACTTGCTCCAGGAATCAAGTCTATATGATGGCTAATGCTTCTAACTGGAGTTAAGTCATCACGAAAAGTATCTACAATTATATCTCTATAATCATTCAGCATGGCTTGAATTTCCAAAGGTAAATCAGAAATCATTGTGTTTGTAATAATTACCTTTGGTTTGCAAATTAATGCAAATTTCAGTGTTCCTTCCTCAATTTGTTGCAGATACTCTTTTCCACTCAATAATAATGCCTTTGGATCATGACTTGTTGAGGCTCTTTCATCTTCCATTGGAACCAATGTATGATTAATTCCATCTTTATGAAACCTATATGTGTTTCTCTTACCATCATGTATGGTTCCTCTATCATATTTCCAAGATATACCTAACAATATATGACACACATCCATAGGAATCACACCACACACAACTTTATCTATGTATTTTCCCAACTGCATCTCCAACTCACATTGCTCACTAACTAGTAATTGGTGTCCCTTTTGAAGCCAAGACACTTTATAAGGTGTAGGATGTCTTATCCTTTTTAGCTTCATTTTTTCCACTACTTCAGTGGATACCATATTATTCATGCTACCACTGTCTATGATCAGCTGGCAACCTTTCCCTTGAACTTTACATATTGTTCTGAACAATTTTTTTCTCTGGGATGGCTCACTAGCTTACTTCTCTGGTTTCAGTAACACTTTGTTCATCAACAGTAATTCTCCTAAATCTGGTTTGTTTTTTGCTTCTGGAACCTGATGTTCTTCTCCTTCAACTGAAGCAACAACAACATTTCTCTTATTATTATCACCGTTTTCTGGACAATCATAGGATTTATGTCCTACTCCGTTACATTTGAAGCATCGAAATTATTTTCTTCTGCCTCGACCTCCTTGTCCTCTAAACCAGCCTCCTCTGCCTTTAGCATCACCATATGTAGGTGCTTGCTCCTTAGAGCTGTTACTAGCTCTATTTTTAGGTGCAGTAGATCCTCCTCTACCACCTTGACCTTCCTTTCCTTTTAAAGTCCCCCTACCTTTGGCAGATTGCTTCCTTAGAAGTTTCCCTTCAGCTTTTAGTGCCATCTGATAAGATTCTTCAACTGTCTTTGGAGACATCATACTCAATTCATCCTGAATCTCCATCTCGAGACCATTTATATACCTAGCCACCTTTTCTTGAGTATCTTGAATCTTTCCATCCCTAATGCTGATTTTATAGAAATCCTCCATGTACTCTCTGACCGTCAGCAATCTCTCTATGAGATTCTGCAACTGTCTGTATAATGAAAGTTGATAGTCTCTCAATTTCACTACCAATCTAGTCTGATTTCTAATTGGATGTTTACCCAACCTTCTCCTCTCTATCTGCCCTCCATCCCACCAAAGTGCTACATGTTCGTTCAACTTTGTGACAACAAATTTGACCTTTCTCTCTTCTGCCATTTCTTCACAGTCAAAGAACTTTTCCATCTCAATAATGCAGTCAATTAATTATTCTGGATTAAAATTCCCTTTATAAAATGGAACTTTAGGACTAGGTTTTGAAGAAGATCCAAACATGTTTTTCAAGAACCTCATCTCAGGAGTCGATATAATAGCTTCTTCCGCATCTGGGGATTCAATCTCGGGTTCACTAACATCTCCCTTTGGATTGGCCCCTTGATTTCTCAACTCTATGGATTCTAACCTTGCTGTTACTCTCTCCATGACATCTAATACTTGATAATTAGCTATGGATCTTCCTCTGTGACCACCACGACCTCCACGCATTCTAAAAGCCATATTATATCCCTTTCTCCTAGTTCTGAGATTCTGATTAGTGACAATTTTCTGCTCTGATACCACAAATGGTGTAGGGATAGGCGCAGAATTAGCATGTAGGGTATCAACTGTTAAATTCAGTCTTTCAATTCTTCCTATTACCTTCTTAAGCTTGAGATTTAAATCAATATCAGGTTCATCTAACATTCATTCATCCTTAAGGAGTTTCAATATCTATATTGCAAGAAAATGAAAAACCGAGAGTACTTACCTGTCACATAAAATCGTGACTCTGCCCTATTGTTGTATTCTCATGCAAATGACTTTTGGCTAACCGTCGTGCCCAATTCAAGGATTTTTGATATGTGATGCTCTATGGGTACAAATACTTGGCATGCGGTCTCACCATCCGCAGATCTGTGATTGCACCTTTATGGTCATCTTTGCAGCTATCACTATAAAATCGTGATTATGTCTTGCTCCCACTGCGTCTAGTGCTTCCAACTTCACCAAACCTCGAGTAGCATTGTCAAATGAGTATTAGGAACTCGCTACAAGATTCTTCTCGAAGTTGATCATTACATTGATCATTTCGATCAAGAATCAAATCCTTTTAAACGATTTATTATCCCATTTAACCGGTGAAATAGAGAAGGAATGAAACCTGTGACAATTCCAAATTGATTTCATAGACTTTAACAACCTAGGAGATATACTGGAAAGTTAGTCACAACATTCACCCAGACATGATATTTTTAGAACCATGAATAGATTCAAATTCCTTGTATTCAATCTCTACATTGGTATTACAAATAATTTATTCAATTCCTCTCTAAAATTAACTTCCTAATTTCTCCCCAATACTACTCTCTCAACTTCCTCCTCTCGATCCACTATCACATAATTTATTTATAATCTATAAGACAATGGAATCAGATCCATTATACAAGGCTGAGATCTCTCTTTACACAATATATTCCCTAAGTATCTCAACAAACTTAGACTTTTACAATTGCATGAGGATTCGATATCCTTTAATGAATTCTAGCTTATTACAATGTTCAATTGACAGCAAATAGACCCAACTCTATTTCTTGTAAACATTTTTGTATTTCTTTAATAATTCTTCCAGTCCTTGGTTGCTCCTATGCTCCTACATCAATCTTTCTGCAATTTCCTTAGCTTTCCACAATTCTTTCTGCAACAACCTTTCTACACCATTGATTTCTTGTGGACTCTTCCCTGACCGTTGATCTGAGATCAGATGCGGATTTGCGTTTTGACTTTTTTTCTTTCTCAAAAGGCCCTTCCGCAATTTCCTTTCTGTAATCTTTCTTCCACACCGTCAATCTCTTGCAGAGTCTTTTCTGACCGTTGATCTTATCGATTGCGGATTGCGGGTTTTCCAAATGTCTTGAAAATACTTCTGCAATATTTCTTCTGCATCATCGATATCTTGCGGAGTCTTTCCTGGCCATCGATCTTGCGGAATGCGGATTGTGGGTTTCCAAATTTCTTGAAAATACTTCCGCAATTTCCTTTCCGTAATATTTTATTCTGCACCGTCGATCTCTTGCAGAGTCTTTCCTGACCGTCGATCTTGTGGATTGAGGAATGCAGAATGCAGAATCACACTTTCATATTTTGGACCTCTGCAATTTTCTTCCGCAACTTGTTTGGCATTTCTTTTGAACCATCGATTTCCTTGCGGGTTCATTCCTAACCGTCAATCTACGATCAAATGTTGATCTCACTATAACTTTGTGGATTGCTCTTAAATCATAGATATTTTGCGGGCTATCTTCTAACCGTCGGATCTAAAATTCATAAACATTTCGTGCCCAAATAGTAGTTTTAACCATCGTGCGATTTCACCAAGAGGAATGTTTTAGGACTGTCGTATTTTTATCAACCCGCATCAATAGTGGACTTGAATCAGTATTAACTGATCTTCATGAAAATTTCGCGCCCATAGAGCTTAATTAACACTGCTCAACTTCATCCTGCAAAATCATTTTCAGTTGTTGATCTTCCTTGGTGATCGTGCTCATTCGTCGATGGAGGGATGATTACATTCCAATTCCATTGCATGTCCTAACTATTATCTTCTGTGTATTTTCATGCAGCAGAATTGATGACATCCATTAGATCTAATTCCATATTTGTTCTACGTTGGTTGATCAGAGGATTGATCAATCAAACTCAATCGGACTTTGCCTAACTTGATCCCCTTGCTGTATCTTCTCATTTTTCTTTCCATCTTTATCACATATGCCATTTCTCACCCTGTTATCACTTATTCCTTTGTCATTTCTGAACTCCTTTGACATCAATTGACAATCCACGTAATGGGTCCTTTGTCGTTTACTGAGTTCATCCTGCTACCATGTCTATTGGTTATTTCTTTGTCATTCCTGAACTCTTTTGACATCAATGACAACTATATTCTCAACATAGTGGAGAGTTTCATGAGACATATATGGATATTAGAGACATGTTTTACAAGTATGGATTCCAAGTCTAGTAGTACCGTTAGCTGGAATATTTCACCTCCTGCGGACAACAAGGTGTTCCACTGGTATGAATGGTTTAGATCCATAACAAATAGAGGACATCGGTTGAATACTCTCCCTAGATGCTGTAGATATCTAGAATACAAGGCTTTGATAGTCCACCTGTGTACCTGCAATCAAGCTCAACACGAAATAGATCAAAGCAACCAGAATATGATCTACTAATCTATGCTAGTGACTAAGGAATCTAGCAACATATATGCGAAATCACAACAACAACAACATATGTGAGACAGAAATCAACTTGCATTAAAGAAATATGAAGAAGTTTACAACCAATCCTTAGTGTTGACATGCATCTCCATGAAACCAGACCTTCTCATCCCCAAAAGCTCTGACTCTAGCTCTCTATGCTCTCTCCAAATGATCGTGGGCCAATGGTCAATCCAACATCATAACAATACCTCTAGTGTTCTCCCCTCAACCATGGATATGAGCTCCTATTTATAAACCTTTAATGGATAGAGATAGTTGAGAAATTAGTGGGTGAGGTGGCCTCTAAGATCCTAGGATGAGGGATCTCGAGCTCAACCAACCCACAACAGTAGGGATAAGGCAGGACACAAGGCTTATCATCTAGAAGCCTCAAGAAACTTCTCTTTTTCCCTTTTTACCCAGGGTACCACATTTCTCCTTCTATGATAGATCGGTTCTGGTAATAACAACTTATGGACCAAGGACAATAAGCAGTGGCACCGCTTATGGGCAGCAGATGATGTGCGGTGCGAACAGGGGTACCGCTCCTGGATAAAGGAGCATGCGCGGTGCTGGGAATTTGTATGAAAGATTGATGAAAAACCATTTAGTTTCCAATCCAGAAGCTGGGATTCAGGGAAAGTAGGAATGTCAAATGTCTTATCACATGATGGCGACATGATTTTTGTATAACAGGATGCCCCCCAAAGCATGAGTCTTAGAGGGATACGATAAACAAGAGATTTGAGAACAAGTCGTCACCAAGAGATGAAAATGTCAGCTCGATCGGAGCATGTTGTCAAGTAGGCATCTGTAGTACATCAGTATGTTGACTCATGGACACAAGTAACCAAACTCATAGCTGCAGACCAATACAAGGCAGATCCATGAGAGGAATAAACAAGCATGGCTACTAGAATACAACGTAGATCCATGTGATAGAGGACTCAAACTTGGACATAGCTACCAGACATACAACGTATATCTATGTCATACAGATGCAAATTTGAGCATAGCCACGACCATACAAATGTGGATCCATGCTAGATATACAAAACTCTATCATAACCTGGGGAAAAAGCAATGAGCGCTTTTAAACAAATACCCAGGGTCTTCATCTCGTCTTCCACAAAGTACGATTCTATCCATGTGATTACAATGATATGAATTCAAACATGGTAGAAACCACTTAATTACCATTCAATGATGTGAACCGTTAACAAGTGCAAGGGAGATCACCATTAATGTCAATTATTCCCAAGGTACCTTAGTACAATCTAATGAGTGTGAATAGATGTCCTGATGTCGAACACCCAACTGATTCTATCGATCAAAGGTCAATGATGTGAACCTATGTCGAGAGTGAGAGAAACTGTCATTAAGGCATACAGATCTCAAGGTACTAAATATTGTTTCTAAGACTATTTCCCGGATAATGAGCTGATGTCGACGGGAATAGTCTCGTCTAAGGAGGGACATGATGAGTCCCACATCGACAACATGAAACTCAGAACATAGTTCTGGAATGATGTGAATATAGTAACCATATGACTGACTCAAAGATGCTGACACAAAGACTGTGTAAACAGCAGAGGTAAAACTTCTTCAAATTCCCCTTTGAACATCGAGTGGCATGACAAAATGACTTGGCAGCATGACTAGACAGGACAGACACACAATGCGATAGTGGACAATGCATTGTTTTGAAAGACTCAAAGGATTGACATGACTCATGAAAGTGGATCGTCATGGAGATCAGCTGAATACCCAATTGACTGACATGATTGTGCAAGCAAGTGCCATGTTCAAAGTTTATGACAAACAACTGCCATTATTTACAAAATGATTCCCTTCCCATTTCCCCCATCATGATCGATGAGTGCCTCTTTTTGGTTTTATGAGTTCAAAGAGGGTAACAAACACTCAATATAGATTTTCGGAAGACAAGTCCAGTCTCATATGTTTTACGAACTTGAGAGAGGAGGGGTTCATTCCCAAAATGGGTCTCTCAATGTTTAATTTAACGAGTCCACTGAAAGAAAACTCGGTATCGTTCATGTTTAGAGAGTCTGAATGAATACGGAAGAAGACTCCAAAGGGGTCCTTTTTCATATGATTTAGTCTCTAAGGCCCGAAAAAGTGTAAAATCACACCTTAGAGAACTCTTCCAGTCATGATTGGCTGGAGTGATACTTTTTCATAAAATAGTCCGATCCGAACCGAAAAAGAGATAACCTACCATCAGACGGATGACTCTTCAAATAATTTAACGAGCATGAAGAAGACAAGATTGCCCAACGATCTTTTCATATTTAAGGAGCTTGAAAAGGGTTTAAAGAGAACCCCATGAGGGTTCTTTGAACAATGTCATATTTTACGAGCCTAGAAAGAATTGGAAATGGACTCAACGAATTTTTCATGTTTAAGGAGCCTGAAAAAGAGGTGAAAAGAGGACTCCATGACGCTTCTTTACACAATGTTGTATTTTATGAGCCTGGAAAGAAACTTGAAATGGACTCGAAACTTTGATACTAGATTTTTAACGAGCATGACAAAGTGTCGTAATAAACACTCGATGACGTTTTCCATTTTGTGAAAATACGAAAAAGCCATAAACGAACTTTCCAAAGCTTCTTAATAAAGTTCTCTTATCCTGCAGACGACTCAGAAACAAGTGTTAAATGCATTTAAGACCAACATTAAGGGCTTACGACAAATGAACTTTGACTAAAATACAATTTTATATCAAAACTATAGTAAGTCGGACCCAAAAATGTCTATATAAGTCAAGTAAATAGTAAAAAATCAAAACATTTCACTATTTACCTCTAGCAGAGAGCACTTGGAGCATTTTCTAGCCAGATATTCCACAGCTAATATCGGGAGTTTCCACCGTCTGTTCTCAGCATCGTCAGTTGCAGGTAACATTTAAGACCTTCATATTTCATTTCATAGCTTCTATTTTGAGATTTGGGGGGGGGTTGGGCCTATCTGGAAAGCCCTAAAACCCAATATGCGGGCACCGTGGGTACCCCTTACAGGATACGCGGTACCACCCAAGAACTGTGCCAAGAACACGGCGGATAGGCGGTGCCACCACCTATCTCCAAAGGGGCACAGGCGATGCCAACTGTGGAGAAATTAAACAAATGATATGGGTAGAAAAAACTCATTCTTTTGATTTCCAATGACTCAAGGATGATTCTAATGCATACCATTGTTGTTTTTGGCAGGTCTAGGTGGCTCAAAACATGGTGATATGGAAGGAAAGAACACATGATAATGAGGATGCTGCTGTTGAAAGAAATGCGAGCTGCATTGCCGCACTATGGGATTGTGGACTCTTAAAGTTATTCTGGACCCCAAGCATGGTGTCCCACGAGAGATTACTGGAACACATACTGCAAATGTGGAATCTAGAATAACAGTATTTCGAGGTGAGGGCACATATACTTACAGTGGAGGTAGAGGATATCTACTTCCTGACTAGTCTATCGAGATGGGGTGCCCCCATCTCACTGACAGGTTCTCGTGGTGGGGAAATCACCACTAGAGAGCTTATAGATCAGCACTATGCACCAGGTACAGGTACATCGGGGAAGAAGATCCCCATCAGGGCAATGATAGATAGGGCTCTACAGATCATTCTATTCACCATGTAGAGGGTGGCTGGGAGCCAGGGTGTGCACTAGGATTCCAGGGAACACATACTATATGCCATAGAGGCTATGGCACCTACGGTGTTCAACTTGGTCGAAGCAATGCTTCCAATCTTCAAGGATTAGTTGACTAAATGTCGGCAGGGAGAGCTGAAGTAGTTCGTCTTTGTTTCCATCTTAGCCTGCGTTTTCTTCAAGCGGGTCCCATAGATGAGGCCCCAGGTGAATTTCTGGAGTCTGAGAGCACAGGACCCCCGTATGCTGAGGTGGGTCCAGGTCATGGATTGCACAGGAGCGGGTAGGGGTACAGTGAAGTTCGATGATCCGTTCTTCAGATGGCCACAGGATCAAATGCTCATGGTCGAGGACTATGCCTATTCAGGCATGAACTTTACAGGAGATACCGACCTACCACTCCCACCTGGAGGGAAGTGGGGTGACATCAGTAAGAAGCAAGAAACCCTAAAATGGATAGTGTTTTTATGTTTTTTAAAATTTTATATTTTTTATGATAAGTGATGAGACCTGTTTGTTCTCATGCAGATGTTGGAGCAGCAAGGCCTGGAGGAGCATCTCCATTGGATAGGTGAGCTGGAGCTCGCTTCGTACCATAGGGTGATGATATCACCAGGGAGCTGGAGGACAACCTAGAGAGGTTGACTCTGGACATCCCAGATGCTGACATAGATGACCTCCCGACTAGATATCAGAGATCTACATCGGGAGTACCAGGAAGATTTAGCAGGCTACTACATAGGGTGGCTCGGGCAGTGATGTGCTATCACGAGCACCATTAGTGCATGAGACATGTATACTGAAAGCTGATAGCTTCAGGATTTTGTATGATGATTTTTCCTGAAAGCTTACATGCTTCAGAGGAGGTCTCAGGAGCTATTTTTTGTAAAAAAAAATTCGTGTATATATATACAGACTTTTACACGATGTTTATACATTTCAAATGGACCAATGCATTTTCTATGAGTTCTATGTGTATTCAAATGTTTATTTACAATGTAACATGTTTGATTTAACGTCATGAATGGGAAATATGCCAATATAGGATGTAATTAGCCAATGAGTCAGCAACTACATTATGTTCCCTAGGGATATACCTATAGGTAATGGTTCCAAATGATATTTCTAACAAATGTACCCTTTGAAAGAGGCAGAGGAGCACCAGGTTCCTAATGGTGTAGACATGGTTCAATTGACAAACCACAAGCTGTGATTCCATCAAGACTACTAGATCACATACATCCTGGGAGGCAGCTTCAGTCAAGAGACTGATGACTGCTTCATACTCGGCGATGTTATTAGTAGCAGGACCTATGCAAACCACTCTTGAATTGACCAAATATTCAGCTTGGGAATAGAGAACCCAAGCAACCGAGGCGAGATTCAAGGTGTGGCGGCAGGCACCATCAGCGAAGCCGTAGAAATCCATCTGCATGACCAAAACATCATATAAACAGATGCATACACTAAAACTCAAAACCATCTTGAAAATACTAAAAGCACACTGAAAGTCAATCAATATACATATATACAAGATACTATCCAAGAAGACCTAGGCATAGTACCTTTTCAGGTACAACCCATTGCAAGTTTGCCCCAAAGGGATTCCATCATAATCAACGAGCTTGTAAGCTCCTTTCTCTAACACCTTAGAAATAACGAAAGGTCCATACCACATGGACTCGAACTTACCCTTCCCTAGTTTGTCATATCTCTCGTCATAAGTCAATACTAGGTCACCCTCGTTGAAGACACGAGGCTAGACAGATTTATCATACTGTGCCTTGACATGTTTCTTATGCGCCTCGTTAGCCAAGGAAACATATCTGCGAGTCTCATCAAGGTTATTCAAATGCAAAAATCTATCTTCCTCTGCGGAAGTGTCCTGGAGAAGTTCGACAGCAAGTTGTAAAGAGGGAATATGACTTTGGATCGGTAAGACAGCTTCAAGTCCATAGACAAGCTGGAATGGTGTGAAACTAGTACTTGTTTTCACGGAAGTCCGATAAGCCCAAAGAGCGGAAAAAAAACAAGGTGCCAATTGGATTTATGATCTCCAACCATCCGACGAAGCATAGTTTTCAAAACTTTGTTAATGGCCTCTACCTGACCATTAGCTTGCGAATAATACGGTGTAGAGTTTTCATGGAGAAAACCTAGCTTGGCACTCAATTCCTCGATCATTTGATTACAGAAATGAGATCCATGATCAATGACGATGGACTACGGAACACCAAATATAGCTATGATATGATTGAACAAGAAGAGAGCAATAGTCTTACCATCTTTTGCATATGTAGGCATGGCCTCAGCCCATTTTGTGAAATAATTCACGACTACGATGATGTAAACATGCCCCCCGGCTAAGGAAGGCTTACAATGTATAAAGTTAATCCCCCATTTGGCGAATGGGCCAACGACAATGACGGGGTGAAGCAGAGCAGGATGGGTGCGCTTTTTAGGATAAAAATGTTGACAAGGTGGGAATTTCTTAACAACCTCATGACAGTCTTTGAAGACAGAAGACTAGAAATAGATAGTGCGAAATATTTTCTGGGCTGTAGCCATCCCAGATAAATGACTGCCACATGCTCTAGAGTGGCAATCATTCAACACGTGTTCAGCCTCCTCATGGGTGAGGCATCGCTGAAGAATATAGTCAATCCCACGTCTATACAAGGTATCATTCAAGATAAGATAGTACTTCACGTGATGATGGATATGGCGGAAATCATCGTGAGATAAATGTGGTTGAAAACGTTGGGTCTGGAGATAAATCAACAAATCTCCATACCAAGGATCAATAGTGCTAATCAGGAACATGAATTCATCCAGAAATGAATCGTTGGGCTCCGATTCCATTGTAGCATAGGGAAGATCACACATAAGCTCTGCAAAAACCAAGAATTTCTTTGATGTGGCCTTGGAAAACTCTAGATCGAACTCCTGAAGGATGAAAATCCAATGGGAGTACTTGCCCTCGAGTACCTGACGAGTCAGAATGTAATACATCAGGTTCTGGTCTGCCAATACGATGGTAGTGCAGAGCAGAATGTAGTGAGGAAAATTTTGCACAGTAATGACCGTGGCTAATGCTAACTTCTCCACATGTGAATAACGGGTTTCAGAATCAATAATATTCTTACTGGCGTAATAAATCACATGCTCCTGACCGTGGATATTGTCCTACACTTAAACCATGGAGATGGTAGTAGCGGAGGCAGCAATATACAAGAGAAATTCCTTTGAATAATCTACGGGGTGTATCATGGGTGAATGAGTCAGAGCATGCTTAATATTGTCAAAGGAATGTTGGGACTGATCATCCCAAAAGAATGGAGTGTTCTTCTTGAGGAGACGCATATAACCGTGCTTTTTCTTTGCGAAATTGCACACGAAACGACGAAGAAAGTTTGCCTTCCTTTGCAAAATTTGGAGTTCAAGGAGTTTGGTTGGGGATGGTAGATTAATGATAGCGGAAATATTCAAAGGATCGATCAGGATGCCATCTTTGGATACCAAAAATCCAAGAAAACGTTCCGTCTCAACGCAAAAAACAAATTTATGCAGATTGAGCCGTATATTATAATGACGGCATCTCAGGAATATGTCTCTAAGATGACCAGGGTGGTCCTCCCGTCGCTGTGAATGAGCAGGGAGGTCATCAAGGTACGGTTCAACAACATGTTTAATGTCATGAAACGCATAGGACATTGTACGTAGGAACGTGGCTCCAGCATTTTTCAAGCCGAAAGGTAACTTCTTATACGCAAAGGTTCCCCATGGGCAAATGAATGTTGTCTTATGCTGATCAGAGGGAAATATCTCAATTTGATTGTAGCCAGAGAAACCATCCATGAATGAAAAGATGACACTTCCAACACAGTTGTCGATAATGTGATCAATATGCGGGGTAGGAAAGTTGTCCTTGGGACAAGCTTTATTCAAATCCCTAAAGTCAATGCAGACTCTACTGGTGCCCTAATTTTTATTGACAGGGACAACGTTCGATACCCATTTTGTCAGAGGTACAGGATAAATAAAACCATCTTTCAGAAGTTTCTCAATCTCAACTTTAATAGCTGCGGCCTTCCGAGGATGGACTTGCCTAAGTTTCTGCCTGACAGGTTTAGTCGTGGGATAAGTTTTAATCTCGTGGCCCATGATGGAAGGGTCAATCCCTGGCATCTCTTCATAGGATAAGGAAAAAATATCATGGAATTCCTTGAAAAGTGCCTTAAATGCTTCAGATTCATCTGCGGAGTAGTTCTACCCAACATGAATGTGCTCGATAACATCAGGCTTGGATGATATGTCAATTGGGTTCATCTGAGTAATGTTGCAAAGGTTTCCTTCAGAATCTGTATCTTGTAACAATATAGGACTTTGCAGAATGTTGACAATATCAGTAGGAAACAAGGATGCAAAATCATGGCTGCCCGAACTGGTGTTGTGGAGGAACATGGATCTATGGTGGTGATCCTCCCAAATGGTCTCATCCATGTTCATGATCTCTATAATGGAATCATCGGAGGGAAAAGTCTCGAAGAGATAGTCTAGAACCGGAAGAGAAGGTTCTAACCAGTACGGTAAATGGTAAGGATCTGAAGCCACTAGATGAAGGTCATCAGTGTGATCATCGAAAAAGGTTTGAATGGTGTCATACATAGCTTCATGAGGACTCAACGAGGTGGACTCAACAATATTTTTTCCCTTAGGCTCATAATCAAATGAGGCGATCATATGTACTGTTGCGGTATCCGTGCTAGGAGGAGTAGATGGGAAAATCCCCATAAGGGATGAATCCTTCAGCATGCCTACCCCAATCGACTGGTAAGGAGGAGGGGACTGACCTAACATGGGGATGTTATTAGCCATGGAGGTATTAACATCCGGTGTACAGAAATCAAGCTGATGAATCATAAAAATTCTCCCTAGATGTGGGAATTGGACAGTTCGAAATACTGTTGAAGCAATAGAAGTCATGGCATAGAACCAATTCCTTCCTAGAAGGAGGTTGTAATATAAAGGGGCATCTACCACTTCTACTTGGATGGAAATGGTTTTTCCCCCCACCTCGACCACGAGGGTTGATATGAGACCATGGGGTTGGAAACCTCGTCCATCAAAGGCTTTAAGGGTCGTAGGTGATGTAACAAGCTCGGGAGAGCCAAGAGCTTTCCAACAAGTCAAAGATAACACCAAGGTCAAAGCTCCTTCATCTAGTACCGTTCGAAAGACTTTATTTCCCACTACTTTCATAATGATCTGAAAAGCAAGCTTATGTAGTAATCTAGGTTTATAATTCTCAACGTTGAAATGAATCAATTTAGTGTTATCCAGGTCTAAAGCTCCTAAAGCGGTCAACAAGTTCTTGCGCTGTGTGGGGAAACTTTGGAGTACTTCTAGGGTAGACATGGCACAAGGTTCCTGAACGAGATATTCAACCACATTATAGAATTGAGCAGCTCGGGCATTGGGATTAAAGGAATCCTTCCAAAGAGTACTCTTAGGTGGGTGAAAAATCATGTCGAGAGTAGGCTTCTCGATAGATAAAGGGACAGTAGACGAGGATTCTGGAGAACTAGTAAAGGGAGCTTTCCTTGAAGAAGATTGATCTTCTTTCTTATCTGCGAGTTTATCATAATTCTGACTTCGAGTTTGCAGATGGATGGTATCTGAGGACATCATACGAATTTCCTCTGATGAACTAGAGTTACCTTGGTTAGACATGTGGTCACCATCGCATAACAGACAGGGATATTTAGCCTTCATTTTCCCTTTGTTATTGTCGTTATTGGTTGGTTGTGGAGTCTCCTATTGGTTTCCAGGTTTTTTATTTCTATTTTTACCTTTCTTTTTATTTCCCACGGTTTGAGTACTTTGAATGGAATTGACCTCGGTGGAAACCTTAGGAGTTGAAGGAGTAGAAGTTTGGGTTTGCTTGGTACGTTTCTCTACAGATGGGGACTGGATTGAACCAACAAACCCATCAACAAGTAATTCTGTGGGTGGCTTGGCAGGGTCAGTGCTAGGGCAAGGAGCTTGAGGAATCAGGTCATAAAGAGTTCCAAACTGGGAATAGACCAAGTCTAGTTACTGAGCCCGACTAATAGCTTGCTCTTTGGTAACGGCACCACCCATAGCCACATCTCAGGTAATAGGAGGCAACAAGGACTTAGTGAACCAATTAGCTAGCAACTGATCCAGAATAGGGGCCTTAATAAGCCTTCTCCACCTTCTCCATTCATGAATATGATCGAAAATGTGGGTGGAGGTGTTCTGTCCCAGAGAAGTTAAAAGATCAGTGCTTGTTTCATAATGAATAGGGAGCTGAAAGTGTGTAAGGAACACGGTTTCCAATGATCCAAAATACACAAACGAATGTTGTGGGAGTTCAATGTACCACTTTGCGGCTGTACCGGTCAAAGTTCGCTGAAAGAGTCATAACCAGACAGAATCATCCATGAGGGAGTTCGAAGAACACCATAAATGAAAAGTCATAACATGGTTCTTTGGATCGTCTCCCTGCTTCCCATCGAATTTCGGAATATACGATGGTAACTTTACTGGAATGGGAGGCCACGAGGGATTGTGTCGAATGGGATCATTAATCAACTTGGACAGATTAGGTAAGTCCAAATTTTCTAGGAAAGGTAATTGTCAGTTGGGTTTCACATACTGGTAATATTGATATGGCATATAATTACCAGTAGGACCATAGGTATACTGATAAACAGGTTGTTGTGAGGAAGAACCACCGGAAGATCCACCCACGGGGGGTTGATTACCAGAATTAGGATCACTAGGACCACCAGGGCCATCAATACCACCAGGGCCATCGGGACCACCAGGACCATCAGGACCACTAGGACCACCAGGACCTCCAGGAGGCAGACCACCAGACCCTTCGGAGCCCCCAGTAGGTGGTAAACCTCTAGAGCCTCCAGAACCACTAGGTGGAGGGCCACTAGACCCTTTAGATCCAAAAGGAGGAAAGCTACTAGGTCCCCCAGGACCACTAGGACCACCAGGACCATAAGAAGGAAAGTTACCAGATCCTCCGGGACCATTAGGTCCCCCAAGGGGAGGAACTCCATAAGGTAGTCCTCCTGCAGTATGTATAGGTATCCCTCCCATAGCTGGCATGTAAGACTAGTTGGGTTGCCCCCATGGCGTAAAATTAGTACTAAGGTATGGAATTCCAGTATAAGGCATTCCTGTAGGATTAGATGGATGATTACCTACAGGTATTTGATAACCATAACCTCCAAAAGACTGAACGATTACAGGTTGTGCCCCCAAGGGCTGACCTGAACTAGATGGCGGATTAACCACATTAGTATGGGTGGGAGGGACAAAAACTGTAAATGATTCTATGTTAGAGGTTTGCCCTTGACTAGGTAACATTTGTGGCATCAAATAACGTAGGTCGGGTCGGGGGTTTCCCCCCGACATTAGAAGGTACTGACGAAACATGAATTGAAGGTTGGGCCCCAAGTGCAGAAGTCCTGGGAATATTTGGAATAGACATAACATGAGAGGTGAGAGGGGTGGCAAATTGACCTGGGTTGTGGGTTGTCAATGGACGATCTATAATCAGTTTAATGGGTCTCATAGAATCGGCCAGTGAATGATATCCCACAAGAAGAGATGTGGAACGTACTGGTGTAGAGCCTAATAGGTCATCAATCTGATTTTCTACCTCCTGTGCATGGAGAATAGCAGCACGGTATTTATTGCATTCTTCTTCATCATCAGGAGTACTTACACGGGTGCCAAATGAGGCAATGGCCTGTCCTATAGGTGTCTCCCAAAAAGGAGCATTGGGACCAAAGTTCGGACAGGTTGTATCATCAACATGACCTTCTAAGGGAGAATGGAACGATGAATTTCCCCGAGAAGGTTGTTGGACCGAGGGAGGCGAGTGTGAAGAATATGGTACTCCACTTTCCACCACCACATTATCTCCCACTTGGGAGGTGGTAGCAGCTCCTTGGTCGATAGCTTCATTGGTTTTTCTCCTGAAACAGGAATAAAATTAGGTGGCAAGCCACGTACTCTCCTGGACTGTCTTAATTTAGCTAGTTTGTACAGTTCCTATCTAACCTAGGTTCTGAAAATCTAGAAAAAAACACACCAAAAGACTTCCCTACACAAACTATAGGTCAAAACAAGCAGACTTAAAATGATAGGAGTAGTTCAAAATTCAGGTCTCTAACTAGGATTGTCAAGAAGGTGCCACTCGCGATATACCTCGAGGGTACATGTGTAGTAATCTCCCCGAATGTTGTTTTCGGTGTATGGCTCCAAACAAGACGGCCAAAGGGCTTTTCTCAAATAGATAAGGTACCCTAGTGGGGTCTCCCGATATACTCAAGGTACGTGGGAGCTCGAATCGGTAGTAGTGTTGTCTAATGCATAACCGTACACAAGGGGCCTTCCGATATACAATCGAGTACGTGAAGTACCTTTCTATATACCTCAAGGGTGCGTGAAAGGTTGTTCGATATACCGACGGTACGTGGAAGAACTGCACAAGTCCTGAAATGTAATGCTAACAAATAATGATAGCTCCTACGTTTTACGATGCCAGAACACGTCTCTAACCTATCACTAAAGTTACTACGTAAATTTTAACCTACAACTACTGTTAATTTTAACTTGTACGATTAGGTGAATGCATGATGTTTTGGAAGAAAAGTAAAACCATGCAATATGCTTGTGCAAATGTTCACTTTACCGTTCAGTATGCCTACTTACGGGAGGGAAGAGAGTGTTTTCTTTTTGTTTCAAAACCAAAAATCATTCCAATCAACAGTCATGAACATCAAATCAAAGACAAGCAAACATTTTTCCAAACTGATGTCTCCTTTTTGAAAGCAAATGAGAAGGGTGGGAATCTCTTTTCCTAAAAAAACAACAACATGAAGCACACCTATATGCCAATGCACTCTAACTTTTCAATTTTCTAAAAAACATAAGCAGATCTAACTTAAAACTACCATTTTTTTTTATTATATTTTGATCGAGATAGTCCTAAATGCATGAGAAAAGAAAGATCATAAAGCTTCTGAAAGCTTGTAAAGCCAATCAGAGAATCCAAATCTAACGCTCAATGATGATGTCCTAGTGTCAGTCAAAACTTTTCTTTTTTGAAGGAAGGAAAAAGAAGTTTACTATGCAAGTAAGAAATGAAACCTAGAAGCTAATCTAGTGTTCTTCTTTCAGTATATGCAACGAAAAGATATTTCAATGAGCCCCCTAAACTTTTCAGAAAACAAGAAATCCTTCTTAAAGCACAACCAACAAGCATAGAAGTGGATGAACAATAAAAGGACTAAAACAAACTTTTGAAATTCCACGCAAATCAATCTTAAACCATCAAATCAACAAGCCACACACATCAGATTCAGTAACACAAGCTTGGTAACATAACTGAAAGCAATCAAAATCCAAATTTTTTCAAAGAAAAATGAGGAAAAAATGTTTTGGAATGATGCCTACCTGGCACCGCGCTTCGTAGGTGTTGACAGAGTGTTTCGAAGACAGCATCGCTCCTTGCAAATGGGTTACAGGTGGTGGCACTGCTTACTGTCCACTTTTTTCAGGCGGTGGCACCTCTCCTCATACACAGCATAGGCACGGTTCCCTGTAGATGACCAAAACAAAAAAAAGGACGATGGATCAAGTCAGAAAAGACTAGATCAAGGAAAATACTATTGAATTGAGTATGGAAACAGAGCATAAAATACCGAAATGACTCAGATCTGAACAGATCTGGAAATTTCAAACCCAAATAATGCAAGTCAGAAAGTAGATCTGACTGGAAAGAGTTGAAGAAAACTGAGCCTGGATTCAGACAAGAGTTGTAGACTGAGGAAGATTAGAACAACTGATACACTACTTCCCTAGCAGAGTTGCCAGATTTGTTAGCTGGAATATTTCACCTCCTGTGGACAGTAAGGTGTTCCACTGGTCTGAATGGTTCAGATCTAGAACAAATAGAGGACAAAGGTTGAAGACTCTCCCTAGATGTTGTAGATATCTGGAATACAAGGCTTTGATAGTCCACCTATGTACCTACAATCAAGCTCAACATGAAATAGATCAAAGCAACTAGAATATGATCTACTAATCTATGCTAGTGACTAAGGAATCTAGCAACATATATGCGAAATCACAACAACAACAACATATGTGGGACGGAAATCAACTTGCATTAAAGAAATATGAAGAAGTTTACAACCAATCCTTAGTGTTGACATGCATCTCCATGAAACCAGACCTTCTCATCCCCAAAATATTCGACTCTAGCTCTCTATGCTCTCTCCAAATGATCTTGGGCCAATGGTCAATCCAACAGCATAACACTACCTCTGGTGTTCTCCCCTCAACCATGGCTATGAGCTCTTATTTATAAGGCTTTAATGGATAGATATGGTTGAGAAATTAGTGGGTGAGGTGGCCTCTAAGATCCTAGGATGAGGGATCTCGAGCTCAACCAACCCACAGCAGTAGGGATAAGGCAGGACACGAGGCTTATCATCTAGAAGCCTCAAGAAACTTCTCTTTTTTCCCTTTTTACCCAGGATACCGCGTTTCTCCTTCTATGACAGAGCGGTTCTGGTAATAACCGCTTATGGACCAAGGACAATAAGCGGTGGCACCGCTTATGGGCAGAAAATGATGTGCGGTGCAAATAGGGGTACCGCTCCTAGATAAAAGGGGCATGTGCAATGCTGGGAATTTGTATGAAAGATTGATGAATAACCATTTAGTTTCCACTCCAGAAGCTGGGATTCAGGGCAAGTAAGTATGTCAAATGTCTTATCACATGATGGTGACAGGATTTTGGTATAACAAGTACCAAGTTGACTCACTAATCCATGGACCAATGTCATCCCATTAACCCTAACACCTTGAAGCCTCAAAAGTTTTTATAGTTTTGAGTAGCATATCAAATAGGTGTTAAGCCTCATGTTATATGGAGATTCACTTTCTTTTTTACTAGTATGAAGTGACAATTTGATGGCATACAATACAATTGAACAAATGCAAGAGATGAATGAGAAGAAAATGTATTCTGTCAGTTGCATAAGTTATTTTGATTCATTATGATAATGTTATCATAATAATTTTTGGGATTTTTATTATATATATATGCCATAATGAGCTTTAGTTTTTGAAAAAACGTTTTAATGGAATTTTGGTTCCTATAAGGTTAAAATGTTTTAAAGTTGCTTAAGGGAGCTTCACCTATTGAACACGTGAGTCGTATATATTTTATTTTTGCGATTGTATAATGTTGAATATTGATATAAGCATGTTAATAAACAAGGAGTTTACCTAAAATCCATGTGTTGAGAATGTTTATGCACATGCACACACATATCCATGTATTGATCATGAAGATGGAATTGCAATTGGTTGTTCCTATCTTGATAAAGAAAAAAAATGAGCTATCTATATAGAGATAAAAATAGAAATTCCTTGTTAGAATTACATGTTTTTATTTTGTGTAATCCAACTTTCAGGTGTCTCTTAGCACAATGATAGTGTTCATAATTTTGTTTATCTCATGACCAACTTATTATCATATGTGGATTGGCGACATTAATATTATTGGTCAATGATCACTTGCAATTGGTTGTTCAAGATGCAATCTAATCATAATATAGTTTATTGGTCATAATGAAAACTTTGAAATTCATCTAGAGAATGAAACTTGTTTTACTATAATTAATGCTTAGAATCAAATGAAGTTCTGAAAGTAATGTGGAAAGATCTATTGAAGTTAAGATGCATGACATTACAGCCATTAGGTAGATAACATACATATCCATGTGTATCTATTTAAGAATACATGTTTCAACTTGAGTGCCAACAAGGACAAATACATGGTAGACTTGGTCATAATACTTTGTTTTGTAACTACCCATAAATATTAGAACTTACTAATTAGTAAAGACATTGAATATGGCTCTTATTTCATATTGGTTTCCATTTTTATAATGTTTAACATGTTATTAAAGTCAAATAATATGGTTCATGGTTTCACTTAGAGATAAACATGTAATGATTTGACTAATATGTTAAACCGAAGAAAATGCCTATGAATTTTTGACCCACCTAAATTCGTTGAGTGATGCATGAGTCATAGAGCATTTGTGAAAATATAACAACATTGAAGGAAAGTGATGCCTATATTTTATGAAATTTAAATTTAAAAAGTTATTAACGCCCTCAAAAAACTATCTACTACTAATAATATACATTGTAGCACTGATATAGAACAATGAAATTGCATTATGGAAAGGGATGTAAACACAATCTACAAAAAAACACTAGCGAGAAGGGGGTGGTGCAAATGTTTAGAGTAGATCATTGTACATGGTAAGAAACCTGGGAGAGATGTGTTATAGTCTAGTGGAGAAAGGAAAATTAAATCTAGTAATGATGTGCAAATGCTTATTGTTGGAGTGATTCATGGCGGAATCTCAAGGTTGGAAAGATCATTGGAGATTAGAGAAGATTAATTTGGCATAAGATTGCGGCTAAATTGATTTAGGGAAAATTATACTTTCCTTTCTTCTCCCTTCTCTTTTGTTGTTTTTAACAACATGGAAAACACATAAGGTCTTAGATAGCACCATGAAACTTTGCACATACACAAATTGATAGTTAAAATGGACAAAACCGTAACTTGGAGGTCAAAACCAAGTAAGAAGAATATAAATTAACACAAAATTAAATCTAGGGTAGTTTGGTAGTATGTTTGAGTTGCCTTTAATGAAAATATTTAGAGGGCTTTAGGATTCAAAGTGTTTAACTAAATATCTATATGGAACTAGGATCAAGTTAAGGTTGTAATACATTCAATAATTAGGTATATCCATGGCAATTGGTTCAACATATCATATTATTGAGATGTTTTCTATGGGGTGATTACAATAAGAATAACGTGTACCTTTGGACAAAGGTCTACATATGTTTGTGGATGGGTCTGTTATCCCCCAAAATAAATTTGTTTTGATAGTATGAAGAATTTAACTCATGCAATGAAGGATATGAAGATCACTGACAGTTTTAAAGCCTTTGTTTTTTATTTGGATGCAAATTTCACAAAGTTGTAGCTTAGGTGGCTTGGGCGTGGATCAGAATATCTCATTAGCCACCAAAATATGGAAGATAAATAAAAAGTGGAAGACCCCTTCGATAGTTAGGTGTATTGCTAAAATTTTCACTGCGATTGGAACATTTTTAAACAGTGAGCGGAGAAGATAGTGGATAAAAGTTCTGCCACTGCAGAGAAGATAGCGGCTAAAAGTTCTGCAATTACAGAGAATAGAGTGACTAAGCGTTCCACTTCATACTTCTACTAACCTCCGATAGCGATGAAATTAGATCGGAAGAACTAAGGACTAAGTAGCGGCGAGGCAAAGATGAAAGGTGCCAGAATGTCGGTGATATGAAGAACTAAATGCCGCCGAAGTCAAGTATCAGAAGTCGGAACTTGAAAAGACTAACTGTCGGAAAAATAGTTCACTGCGGAGCCACAATGATAGAAGAAAGACTTAATGCGGGTTTCGAAACAATACAGACTCATTGGCGAATAGGAGGTTCTAAAGACTAACCGTCAGCGAATTAGTTCTCTAAGGAGCTGCAACTGCGGAAGAAAGATAAACTATGGGTTCTGCGAGCCGAAGTCAAGTATCAGATGTCAGAACTTGGAATCACTAGCCATCAGCGAGTTAGCCCACTAAGGAGCTGAAACAACGGAAGATATACAGACTACATCTTCCGATCAATCAACAGAAAATCATTTCGATAGCGCGAAAATGGGAAATCATCGGCAATCGGGAGAGCTAAGAACTACAGATCGACGAATTTAAGACTAAAATCCTCTGCAGTGTCGGAAAAACAGATAACTAAAGCTCCGATTCCTTTGTAAAAAGACTTCTGACAGCAATAAAATTTGTTCATTTCAACTTTCGATCAACGATAAGCTAGTGAGGGAAAGCGCCAATGAGGAAACTGTCGCGACGCTAGGGACTTGGAGCACCGAGACTGTGACAACATTCATACTTGGGGCACCGATGGCACAGAAGACAAAGATTTCTATCAGTGACTACGACGACAAGGTAGAGGAAAATCCAACGGATTAAACAAGAAAAATCACTTCAGTTAACTGCCGAAACACTGGTTGTTGGTGGCAATTTCACAGTGAACCAGCAGTGGTGATTATCAGCGACCCCTTCATTCATTAAAAGATCGCTCAGTGAACTAGATCTTCACAGTAGATAAATAAATAATTAGCAAGGGTTTGAAGCCCTAATCTAGAAAAACTATCACTTTCAATTATTTTTTTGTAAACAGATCGAATTTTCAGGATCTGTAATGTTTGTAAAAGGCTATAAAGCCCATGATTAATTGATTAATAAAGGTTCGACTCTGGGGATTTGTAAGCCTATTCTATTGTCAAGCGTCTCATCTGGTTTATTCTATATATAATCTCTTTTGTTTTGATTTGTTCAGCCATCTTCTTCATCTTTGTTGTACTTATGCCTGAATGTGCATTTTGGTGATTTTCAAGTTGATTAACAGCTAGTAGTTGTCATCCTATTGGTGAATTAATGTGATTTGATATATAAGTACCATCCTTGTAAGGATTTAGCCATTTATATGCATGTGTTATGTGTGTAAGTCTGCTAGCCTGGTGAGTTCTCCATCCCTGCACCTTTTTGTCAAACCACTAAACAATTTATAACTAAAAGCCTTGTAATTGAGTGAGCTTCATGCATGTCTTGAGACTGATAGGTTATATAGGTTATCCAGCTTGATCCATATCAGAAAACCCAAAAATATTTTAAGTTACCAGGCATCCTCGATCAGCTACAACCTAGAGGAGTTTCCTGGAGTGATAACAAAGTGGCACCGTTGCCGAGGAGAGGAGATTGAAGCTCAACTTCCCTAGGAGATGACATAGATCCATGCTTTGATGATAGACAAGGCTTGGACATTATTACAGTTGTAATCATATATTTGGAGACTCCATTGAGATAAGGTGGCTTCAAGAAGACCAAGTACCAGAGCAAACCCAAAGGGGCCACCAGCAACACCCGTTTCAGATCCAGAAGAAATCTTAAGGAAAGTTAGGGCTTTACTAAGACAGACCAGCAGTGCTGCACAAAACGCTACATCAGGTATTTCAAGAAATATTTCTACTATTATTTATTCTGTTGAAACTCTTAATTCCCAGCAAATTTTAGATACATCAGAAAAATCTAGGACTTGGGCATCTTCAAGCACTGCTACTTGTGAAGATCCAATCCCTGGTGACTCCACTGGGATAAGTGTTATACACCTGAGTGGCACCTCTCCGTCCGAGTGCTAATATCCCTCATGTCGGCACACAAAAGGACACTTATGGATAGAGGTTTGCCCTTAACACTATATCTTGGCTTGTCATGAAATACATTCTACCTTCATCCAGCTAGTTACTTTGCTATTTTGCCATGTTAGGATGTATTCGCGACTCTCCTTTTAGACAACTCGCGCATCATTCGCGAGTCTCTCTTACAGCAAGTCGCGAATCCATGTATTCGCGGGTTGCGCTTATACAGAGTCGCGAGTCATTCGCGGGTTGCTCTACTACATACCCGCGAATGTGCCTCTTAACATGAAAACATAAAAACATGCACTAATGGGAGATTAGTTAAGGTATTTTACTTAATTCTCCTAACTCCTACAACTTCCCCAACCTTCAAGAACTACCTTATTTCACCCATATAAATACAGGCCTTGGGGAGGGTGTTAGATACTTACACTTTGGAGCAAAGTTATGCTGGTGGATTGTTGACAGAAGTATTTGGAGCAGTGAAACTCAGAATCCTTTGGTGACAGAGGAGTCCTTGTCTCAGATGTTTGGTTGTGCTCTGAACTTTCTCATTATTGATAATAAAGAGATTACTTCTTCCACGTGTCTCATATATCTTAGTTTGATAATTGTTTATGCTTCAGTATTTCATATTTGATTTATCTAACCTGCTAATATATATATATATGAACCATTCTATATCTGGAATATTGTCTCTGAACAGGTGAAAGAGGAGTGAGCTTCGAAGACTTTGGAAGTGGAGCAGATTGGAAGAGGACTAGCAAGGATCGAACTTCGTTTAACAAGTAAGTTCTTCTAACCCTCCTATTTCCTATTCTGCACTTTAGAAGTCAATTGTCTGCAAGTGTTTGATTATGTTGGTAGCACCCAACCTACGATTATTAGGTGCATAATCCCTTACAACAGAACTGGCGACTCCGCTGGGGAAGCCTAGACTACTGTAGGTCATTTCTGTTATCCTGACCAGTTTTGCTTGTGAGTCTGTTTGTGGTTTTTTATCCTGGCTCTTGCTTACTTCAGCGTTTGAAAGTCTTAGGGTTTTTTCTTTGCTTTTGAGAAAAATTTTATACCCATTCGCGGGTTGTTCTACTGAACAGTCGCGAGTATAAAGTTGCATTCGCGGGTTGTTATACTGCACAGTCGCGAGCATTCATGAGTTGCACTGCTAGACAGTCGCGAGTACTCCTGAAAATTGGGATTTTTAAAGAAGAGTTTGCTTGTTTCTTTTCTTGCTATAGTCCTTGTTTTCTGAGAAGACTTTCTTTAAGAATGTTGTAGAGTTTTTTTGATTGCCTCAGGTGATCACATACTAGTGCTTTTTGAAATCCATTGAGTCTTTTCTACTTGGTTTATTTACTGTTTGCATCTTGAAGTATTTGGCCTGTTTGGGTTCTTGGTTAAAGTGTCTTAGTCCAGATCAGTGATCAGGGTCTTGGGCTCTTTTTTTTCCAGTCTACTTTCTGACAGTTACTGGTTTGCACTTGCCTTTTTAAGTCTGCAGTGGTTTTGTGTCATTGTTTGCACCCAAGCTAGGGTTCCTAGCCTGCTTCTCTTGCTGGTCTGTTGGTTCTGTCAGCCTATTTGCTTCAATTTGTAGTTTGTATACAGTTCATTAGTTTCAAGTTTACTCAAGCATAGTGCATTGTAGGTGCATAATAGATTTTTGAGAAATTTTTAAAGTGAAAAGAAAACATAGTTAGTCTTTTGCATTGTGATTTTGCATAAGTAGTGTTTGCTTCATTTTAAAAATATATAATCTTAGAAAATCACAAAAACATAGGCTTAGTTTCTCTTATCAGTGCTTTAGTTCATCAATACATATTTGAAAAAATGAAAAGAAGTTTATTTTATAGTGCTAGTTTGCTTTGAATGCACCTTACTTTCATTTATTTCTGGCCGAGTCAAAACACCATACAATACATCACTTCCATTTCCTCTTGAGTAAGAAACAACCCTTAAAATAAACGCATAAATTAAAATTTACTAGTAAGTTTTTATTTCTAGGGGCCTTTCACCTACTAGCTTAGGCTAGACTTGTGGGATAGGGAGTTTAAACTTCCCACAAGTTATAAACTCAGACGTAGTGGACCTTTCTTTAGGTAAATCCTTGATTCTATCACTGTATCTGGGAAGCTCCTCTCAAACGGGAGTTAAGCACTAGGCCACGTGGAGTCTTGGACAGAGGAGATAACCCTCTGAATCCTTGTCAAAACGTAACCCAGGACTTTTACGCATATGGGGATTCTATCCTAGACAGAGTTTCGGGCTCAGCTACCCTACCCATGCGTACGAGTTCGGCTGATGACTGTCCCCCCAGACAGCTGGTATTGTCAAGGTAGCCTTTAGTCTCTTGTCTTTTAGGGTTCATACCTAGGTAAACCGGAAGGTTATTTCTGGTCCACCTTGAACGAGATTGGAAGGTAACCCTTGTGGAAAGTGCAGGAGGGTGGTGGGTGATTCCTCCGCTTGTGCCTGAGAACCCCTCAAGGACGCCAAGTAATCGTTCATCAGCTTTCTTCGGGAAAGCATATATTTATACCCTGGTTTGATTGCTTGAGACTCTAGGATCATTTTAGTGTATGCTCTGTGGATTTGCTTGTGTTTAGTTGACCTTAGGGTGTGATTAGTCAAATTTTTAATTCTGGAGGACCAACTTGTTAGAAGGTCAAGAAGGTTGAGAAACCTTCCTCCTCTCACTGCATTGGAGCCTCCACCTTTACCCCAAAGGCAGAGATTAGACACAGACAGTTCTTTTGAACCAGTAGGAATAAGTGAGGTTCTTAGTGAACCGGAATTGATAGCTAACCGTTTTGATTTTGACACAGTCGAGATAGAAGAATTGCAGATTGACGAGTTTGCAAGAAATTTTAACACTCCCTTGACTGATCTTAACGATCTTGTGATCGTCCAAGTTAGACCTTTTAGCTCACCAGTGGTAGGTGTCCCTTTGAGTAGAGTCATGTCTTCTATGGAAGAAAGTTCTTTTGTGTTTACCTCAACCCTCCCAGTTGAAGGGGTACTACCTCCCCCGGTTAGTGCCCCTAGATCTAGTTTGCCTTCTACACCTTTGACTCCAGCGAGCCGGGTGGTTCAACCACCAGTTCACTTCAACATAGGAGGTATTTATGGTAACATGGTTGCTGGGATTCCCAGTATACCTACCATTCCTTCTTCCTTCCCTTACACTACTCAGAGTGGTCCGGTAGGATCGTCGGCTTATGTCCAAGGATTTCCTTGGAATGGGGGGCATATTCCCCCATCCAATCCATACATAGGTCCATCTCCTTCATATGTAGGAGTGCAGTTTGGGGGCAACACCTCTTATGGGCAGAGCTTCCAAACCCCTATTTCAGTCCCATACACGAGCTCTCCCTTTTCTTTGTTTAGCGGAGGGATACCTGCTCCAGTCTTTTAGACCCCATCTTCTATGGGGATGGCCCGAACCATTTACACTGCACCTCCCACCCAAAATCTTGTGGCCTACAGATGGAATCCGTTTCAAAGCAACCTTCCCACTTCACAATTGGTGTCAGGGGGAAACCCCACCTTTACCTATGGGCATTCGGGGGTTGGACCCTCTAATCCTCAAGCTGGCACATCTAGTGCACCGGTTAGGCCCAAACTTCCTTTTCTAGCAACTTTGAACTTGCCAGACTTATCAAAATTGATGAATGATCCGGTGAGGCATGACCCCTTGTGGCCACCTGTTCCCACCAAACTTCCCTCGGAAATCCCTAAGTTCGAAGGTAAGGCTGGTGAAGATCCTGGGGCTCATGCCACTACCTTCCATTTATGGTGTTCTTCCAACTCATTGAATGAGGATTCAGTGAGATTGAGGCTGTTCCAGAGGACCTTGACCGGCACTGCGGCAAAATGGTACATTGAGCTACCTTCTGCTGCTTTTAGTAGTTTCTGGGACCTAGCTAGTGCTTTCCTTAGTCACTTTCAGCTTCCAGTTCGTTATGATTTCGGAACGGACTTGTTGTCTACTTTTAGACAAAACAAGGCAACCCACATCTCGGATCATATCCAAGAGTGGAGGAGACGAAAGAGTCTTATCAAAGCCACCATCCCTCCTGAATTTCTATTAGAATGGTTCCTTAAATCATTGTTGCCATATATATCTAAGGATGTTTCCACATCAGGAGTGACTAGTGAAGAAGAAGCCATACTCAGGGCCCAGCAGTTGGACTTGATTTATTCACAGTCTGGGATTTTATATGAAATCATCCCTGAGGCACCAAGGCCTTCACATGAGGCCGATAAACCAAATCCTGGACCCCATGCCGATGGTGTGGTTGGGTCCGTAAACTCTCCCACTGTAGAGTCTTTGACAAAACAACTTCACCAATTGTCTGTCAAACAGTCTATGGCGGAGGCAGCAAAGGATGCCCCCTCCTCCCAAAGTGCAAATGTTTTTGCACAAACCTCTTCGAAAGGAAATCAGCAGCCCGACGGGAAGAAGAAGAAAGGTAAAAAGGGAGAGGGAAACCAAAATCAAAACAAGCCAAAGCCCGCAAACAATGCTGATGGGGGCAAAAAGGAAAAGAAGAAAGTCAAGTTCCCTTGTAAGTTTTGCCAAGGGGACCACCTTACTCATCTTTGTCCCCTCATGGAACAAGCTCAGAAGCTGTTACAAACGCAACCACCGGCTGTCCTGAAGGATCCTTTTCCCCAAGGGCAGAACTCTGCTTCTGCTTCTACCGTAGCAAGGGGCACTCAAGCTGCCCCTGACCCCAATTATATCAGCATGGTTAGATCCTCCACTTTGTTACAAACCAGGAACAAAAAATATGAGAAAGAGACCGATGAGAAGGGTAAAGCTGTAGTTGAACCTTCCAACCCTCTCACTATAGAGAAACCTGCGGAAATAATGCCAAAGATACCCAAAGGTGTCTTTAAGAAGACTTTGCATAACCCAAATGCTAGAGCCGCTTCTAACTACTCTGTGGTTGAAGACTTGGCTCAGAATCCGTGTGCAATGTCAGCTTTGGAGGTGCTACAGAGCTGTCCCGCTCAGCGGGATGCCCTCTTAGCAGCTTTAGGTAGCATGGACTCTTCGAGTCTCACAGTGAAATTTCATCTATCTGATGTTAAAATTGGCCTCCCTTACCATGTAGCCCTATCGATAGATGTTGTCCATGGTGGTAAGACCATTGGACGAGCAGTTGTTGATGAGGGATCCTCTACATGTGTTATGTCCCTGGCCTGTTGGAAAGCTCTTGGATCCCCAGAGCTGGTCCCATCAACCACTTTACTTACTGCTTTTGATGGAAGGTATTTCCGTCCACATGGTACCCTGCCGGCTTTTGAGATTAAGTTGGTTGGAAAAGCAGTGTTTGTTGAATTTGAAGTGATTGATGCTCCGTTGGACTACAATTTGCTTCTGGGTAGGAATTGGACTTATGCAATGTCTACTGTTGCATCAGCTGTCTTTCGTGTCATGGTTTTTCCACATGAGGGTAAGGTGGTCACTATTGACCAACTTGATTTTACCCGAAAAGGCCACTTAGAGTCTAAAGATTCCACTGTGCCATCGGTTGATAAGGCCAAACCTGCTGCACAGAGCTTGGGGGCTGGAATGTACGCATCATTGATGGGCACATTCGATATTCCAGCTCCAGTCCTTTATATCGGTTCTACTACTGTACGGAAGTCCATTGATTCGGTGGTCGATAGGACTGATCCTTGGGTCCTCCCAACCCCTCAGGAATCGGAAGTGCCCTTATCTGCAGTGGAAGTGGTGTATCTAGCTATTACCCAAACCATTGTTGATCCCATTCCAGATCCTCTTACAGTCTCGGATGATCTGGAAGAAGTCTACATGCCCGCATGGGCGAAAAACTCTTTACATTCCATAGATTGCTTAGACACCGTTTTACCTTCCGATAAAGCTATTCTGGAAGCTATGTGTGCACGTGATAAGATATGTGAGGATCTTCATCACCGATCTTATTTCCTTCCAAAGCTAAGCAAGATAGAAAACCAAGAGTTTCATGTGAGACTGTCGGATGATGTTGATACACCTGTCAACCCTTTACCTAGGGAAGGAGTGTTTTCCGAGGGGAATATGGCAAACATTTCTGCCATTATACCGATCAACATCTCTGTAAAACCATATGTCATGGAAAATATCTATATAGGTACAAACTGCTCTCCGGAGGAGATTTCCATTTATACTGCCCTTTTCAAGGAATTCCGCGATATCTTTTCCTGGTCATATGAGGAGATGCCAGGAATTGATCCATCTATTGTTCAACATGAGATCCCAACCTATCCTGATGCCAAACCAGTTCGGCAAAAATTACGCCCCGTGAACCCGCGTAAAGCGGCGGCTGTGAAGGCAGAGGTTGAAAAGCTATTGAAAGCAGGTTTTATATATCCCATAGCTTTGACTGAATGGGTGTCCAACCCAGTTCCTGTTGATAAAAAGCAAGGGACTATTCGCGTTTGTACAGACTTTCGAGACCTTAACAAAGCCTGTCCTAAGCACAACTACCCCACACCATTTATTGATCAGATCATAGATGCATGTGCGGGTAGTGAGGTGTTCTCATTTATGGATGGTTTCTCCGGCTATAATCAAATCCAAATCAAACCGAAAGACCAGCATAAAACTGCTTTTATTTGCCCTTGGGGTACATTTGCGTATAGAAAAATGCCCTTTGGATTGAAAAATGCAGGGGAAACCTTTCAACGAGCCATGAAATTTGCTTTTCACGACATAAAAGCCATTGTCAAGCCTTACCTTGATGATCTGCCCGCTCATTCTCGCAAGAGGATCCAACATCCAGATAATTTACGGTTGATTTTTGAGATATGCAGATACTATAAAATTCTCTTGAATCCCCACAAGTGTGTTTTCTGCGTCGAGTCAGGAAGATTGCTTGGATTCATTGTCTCTAGTAGGGGCATTCAGGTGGATCCTTTAAAAGTTGAGGCCATTGTAAATCTGCCTCCTCCTCGTTCTCTTAGGCAACTTCAGAGTCTACAAGGAAAGTCTAACTTCCTTCGACGTTTTATCATTAATTATGCCAAGATCACTAAAGGTTTCATGCGCCTGCTTAAACAGGACACCCCATTTGTATGGGATGAAACTGCACAACTCGTGTTCGAGGCATTGAAAAAATCCTTGTTGTCGACTCCTTTATTACGCCCGCCAGATTATTCTAGAGATTTTATATTATATCTGGCCGCGTCGGAGTCTACCATTGGGGTAGTGCTAGTTCAGGAGAACGACAAGCTCGTTGAGCATGTTGTTTATTATCTTAGCCATGCTCTTGTTGGACCTGAGCTTAAGTACTCCCACGTCGAGAAGTTAGCCTTAGCAGCTGTTTATGCTGTACAGAGGTTACGGCACTACATCTTACTAAGGACCACTACTGTAGTGGCGGATGTAAACCCTTTCCAATATGTTTTATCCCGACGGATTGTTGGGGGAAAATTCAATAAGTGGATAGTCATTCTCCAAGATTTTGACTTGGTTTTCCAATCTGCTAAATCCAAAAAGTCCTTAGTTTTTGCCGAGCTTATAGTAGAATTCCCTACGGAAGAAGATGTAGTGATTGAGGATGACTCATTCCTAGATGAGCACATCTTCCTTATATCCACCTCTGATCCTTGGTACAGAGATATTCTTATATATCTCCAGACTTTGAAGTATCCTGCCGCTTACTCTAGGGAAGACCGACGCAAGTTACGCCTTCATGCTAAAAACTACCTCATTATAGGAGATACATTATATCGACGAGGGGTAGATTCCGTCTTGCGTCGCTGCCTTACTCATGAGGAAATGGAGATTGTCCTAAATGATTCACATAGCAGAGCGTGTGGGGTTCATTTATCTGGGTTAGCAACGGCCCAGAAGATTTTACGTGTCGGGTATTTCTGGCCCACCATCTTCAAAGATTGTGTGGAAGAAGTGAAACGCTGTCATCCGTGTCAGCTTTACACAAGAAAAATGCGGTCACATCCTGCTCCCTTGTTTCCCATTGTCTCGGTAGGCCCCTTCATGAAATGGGGGATCGATTCTATGACATGCAACCCAGCCTCGGCTGGGGGGCATAAATACATCATTGTCGCTGTTGACTATTTCACAAAATGGGCAGAGGCAATGCCTACTTTCAAAGACAACGGGGAAACATCATCTTTCTTCGTGTTTAATTAGATTATTGCTAGGTTTGGTATTCCCAAAGTGATTGTCACTGACCATGGCAGTCATTTCCAAAATAACATAATGACAGAACTGACCACCATGCTCGGATTCTGACAAGAACATTCTTCTCCATATTATCCGCAAGCAAATGGTCAGGTTGAGGCTGTAAACAAGACTTTAAAAACTATCCGTAAACGTACTATTGATGCAGCTCGCTCGAATTGGCACATCATGTTATATCCTGCTCTTTGGGCTTATCGAACCAATGTAAATACTGCTACGGGTTTTCCCCCTTTCCAACTCGTTCACGGGGTGGAAGCTATTACGCTGATTGAATGCGAAATCCCATCCTTGCAGATAGCTATTCATGTGCTACCTGACACGATTGAGCTTGAGGAACGGTTGCTCCATTTAGAACACCTTGATGAACAATGTAGAGATGCGTTGACTGCAAATCAAGCTCATAAAAATAGGGTTAAAGCTCAATATGATAAATCGGTCAAACCTAGGGTTTTATCTGTAGGGGAACTTGTCTTGCTCTGGGACCAAGATAAAGAGCCTCTGGGGGCAGGAAAATTCAAGGCCATGTGGTTAGGACCCTATGTCGTGTCTAAATTTTTGAGTAAAGGCGCATATGAATTAGTGGATTATGATGGGAATAAGGTGCTTGAGCCTAGAAATGGGCTCTACCTGAAGAAGTACTACGCTTAGGCTTAGCACTTTTTCTTGTATATTAGTGTTTGTATTTTTATGTACATTAGGTTGTCAGTTTCATTTTTTATACTATCTGCTGGTTGTTGCAGATGTCTTCCGAGATGTATGTAGGTTTCGCTGATGGCACCAACTGTCACACTTGTAACCTGGCTTCGGCATCATGGGTTATCTATTCCCCCTCAGGACAGCTTGTTGCCGCGGGAGGAGCTTGTCTAGGTCCTGCTTCTAATAATGTTGCTGAGTATAGGGCTGTAATTGAGCTCCTATGGGATGCTTTGTCACGAGGCATCACCCAGCTTGAAGTCCGTTTGGATTCTCAGTTGGTTGTTTCCCAACTCAATCGAGCTTATCAGGTGCGTAATCCTACATTGTTACGTCAGTTCATGCAAATTCGTTTATTGGAAAGACATTTTGAAGTTATTACTTTCAATCACATTCCACAAAACCAAAATTCATTAATTAATGCATATGCTAATTATATTTTGGACTGCCATCTCACACACATTTTATAAAATATACAGCAAACATATAAGAAACATTTGTAAATAAGCTGACAACCAAACACAAATATATATATATATGTAAATATCTGTCATAGATAGGTCGAGTCTGATCTGTAGATCCCGTCATGTACAAAATATACAAAATGTGGATCATCATCCATCAAAATTCCCTAGAACTAAGCCTGCCCACCATGGCCACTGGGACCTCCTTGGTCCCCGTGATCTCTGTGCCCCCTGGCTTCCTCAGCCTCCTCGGCTTCGGCAGCCTCCATCGCATCTCTGTATACAAGTACTGCTCTAGCTACTCGTCTGAAAAGACGTAGCCAGGCCGGTGGAACCCCAACTACGAACTCCTGCATAGCTATAGGGAGATGCTCTATCCGTATCGTAGGTACTCGCTCGGTTAGCCTGCCTAGCTTCATCTCAAGTACCCTGATCAATCCTGGGTCTCCCCCTGCAACAGGACATACGAAGGTACGTGGGTGCCCTTCAGGGCGGACTGGTCCAATATCTGCATTTTGACACATAAATAGGGTTTAGACTTGTGCATATGTATATATCCTATCATTTGAAAATTCATAAAAATTTGATAATGATAAAAAATAAAAAATTACTTACCCATGTCTCCCCATGCTCCTCCTGGAGGGAGGACAAGGTCGGGGTCACCTCGGAAATCTAACCCGGCGTATGGAAACTGCTCCAACGCCGGCACCTGCCATTCCCACAATGTATAGAAGTCATCATCATACATGCTATGTACTACGTCTCCTCCTCCTTAACGGAGGAAGATATCTCCCCACGGCTCAGCCTCGGCTGACGTGGATGATGGACTTGTAATGGTATAGTAGGGCCCATAGCTGGCACTCTCTCAAAGAAGAACGCTACCATTATACTTGCATAGCCGAAGTTCTTCCGTCTTCCCCTCTTACAGTCGGATAATTGCCTCTTCATAATGGGGGCAATTCTTGTGCACCAATCAAAGAGAGCACCTCTAAAGCAGTCCACCGCCACTCTCATCTGAGTCCTGGTGGCCATATGTAACCCTGTTGACCCTAAAAGTCTCACAATAGTACTGGCCAATACCTGAAGTGTAAGATCCTGAATATCTGCAATGAGAACGCTGCTGCCTTTCTTTTGAGTACCCGGTCTGCAGAATACATCGACATAGTTCTGGACACTCAAGGGGTCTCCACCCCTGCCAGTGCCTTCCAGGTTCACCAGTGCTCCCCGTTGTGACAACCCGATTATGAAGTAGATATCTTGTACGGTAAGCTCCACAGTCTCACCTTGAATATTGAACATCCCTAGGTCATGGTCCCAGTAATTGACCAGGAACTCTAATATGCAGACATTGGCCTGCATGGGTGATGTACAAAAAAACTTGAGAAGCCCACTAGTCCTCAATGCTTGGATGGTAGGCAGGCTTTGGAGAGCAACTTGATCCATCATTTCATGTTCCCTCTCTCTCCACTCTAGCACCATATTTTTCTTGACAAAAACACATAATTTGATTCAGTATTCCATCATAAAATTTTAAAAATTTTGCATATTTTTAAAGCTTTTCCCTATTGTGCAGAATTCGCGACTGTCCATTGGGACAAGTCGCGAGTCATTCGCGACTCTCCTGTTCAGCAACCCGCGAATGAAACGCGCATTCGCGACTTTTATGCCTTGCAACCCGCGAATGCATTTTGCCATAATTTAGGTTGATGAAAAATATTGAATTAACTATTAATTTGAAAATTTGTTTGGATCAAATTAAAGAGCTTAGGGTGTAGATTTACCTGAAGCTGACAGTTTCTGATTCTGACGGTCCAATTGTCCACGGCGATCGATCAAAGATAGAGGGTAAACTTTCCTTTTTGGTTCAAAAAGTGCAAATGGTATGAAATGTTTTAATTTTCAAACTATTTATAGAAATAATATTTTGTAAAGTGGGTCTTTTTATATAGTTTGAAATGTCAATTGACTAATTTCACCCTCCTTATGCCTTGGAACAGGTTTACCAACTTTTACAAAGTGTTGATGCTTCTATAGGGTGGTTTTTGCTCTTTTCAACACATGTTGGCATCTTATCACTCCACATTAACCTTAGTAATCAACATTTTGCCAAGGACTATGGTATTTTAAGCCATTAGTCCCTTGTCTCTACCATTGTTCTTCCGTGGCTAGGATCCCTTTTCATGAGTATCATCCTTATATGCCATTGCCATCCTTTGGTACTCATTCTGTCACTGTTTCAGGCCCAGGGGTTTCCTCATAGCTATTTTTCACGCCAAATAGAGCTTCTTATGAATCTCTTTTTACAAGCTATCCCTTTATAGGACTCCCCAACCTTATGGAGTTTCTTTAGGCTCAGGTTTGACTCCTTCAAAATAGACTTGACTGCCGAGTTATCTCGTCCGTTCAAGCTCGTTAAGAATATGTGAACGGGCATCCGCATTGGTGGTAGGTTATCTCTTTCTCGGACCATGCGGAATAATATGAGAAAGGATCACTCTCTTTTCTTCGGAATCGAGAAGAGTATTCTCAGGTATAGGTTTATCACTTTTCCGGACCTGAGGGACTAAATTTACGGAAAAGGAACACCCGGTTTGAGCTTAGTTTTCTCTTTTTCGTGCTCTGGACCCAAACATGAAAAAGATTCCGAGTGTACTTTGTGTCTTTTTCATGCTCATTAAACACTCAAGAACAAAGCAACGAGTTTATTGTTGTAAGCCCCATTTCTCGTAACCAAATGGATCTTTCCGAGTGATCTTGCTTTCCTTCACACTCGTAAAACTCAAGCTATTTTATGCTGTTTTGAAAGGAGCGTTGGGTAGGTGGTAATTTAACCGTTTTCGGACCTTCCTGACTAAGTACGAAAAAGGTTCACCTTTTCTTCTTCGAAAGTTAAGAGAGTTCTTCTGTGGTTTGTTTTATACTTTTTCAGCCTCAGGAGACTAAATTGGACGAAAAAGGACTCCCTTGGAGTCTTTTTTGGCATTTTCAGACTCTCTAAATATGAAAATACCGCATGAGCATGTACTAGTTCGGGCTCATTAAATCCACGGATCAGTGTATCAAGCATTATTTTCCCATCTCTTCAAGCTTGTTAAAAAATGAAGAGGGAACCGAGTTTACTTTCCTGGACTCGTTAAAATTTAACAGGGAAGGTAAGGAAGAAGTTTTCTCTTGTTTTCAGTAATGGCAGCATGTCATCCTTGAACATAGCACTCTTTTCCTTCCGATATCCATGTTTCAGTATACACTTGTGTTCAGCTATCACTTTGAGTTTTTACTCCTCCTCTTTTCCATTATACCTGAGGAATCTGATCATGTCTCCTACATGACAGATAATTCTAGTTGTTCTATCTATCCGTTGTATGCTGCCTTGGGTCATCTCTGTGTTGTGCTCACTCTTCAAGGACTATACTCAATGTCTGACCTATCACCTAATCCCATCACTGTTATATATGTTCTCCATTTACTTGTGTCTCCCTTCTTTTGCCCAGTTCCTAGTCACTCTTGTGATCCGTTGGAGGATCCATTGCCTCCCTTATCACGGTATGGTTCCATTTTAGCACCTCCTGATGACGAAGGCCTAGATTTTTGACGATAGTACCTCTGGATTCACTTTCATCATTGGTGAACTCCTTTGCTTCAGTTGTCAATTATCACTTATTGGTTGACAAACTGTTGAATCCTCTCCATGTTCGACTTCAGCTTACCCTTATTCACATGGCTTGGATTGTATTGGTTCTTTGGGATCATTTATGAAGACCTTAGTCCCTCATTTTGGGCTAAGTTGCGTAAGACCATGTTCTATTCTGATATCCAGCTCCCAGATCTTTGAAGACTCATCATTATTGTATTGTGGCTTTGATCCACCTTTGTAATATACGTGGTTTCTACCCGTATCATATGATGTAATCAAATATTGTAAAGGAGCTAGTGTTCCAGTAAATTGAACATAGCATCCTCAGATGTAACTTTGTATATGACATTATTATGTATTTGTTTCAGGTACTCTCTCTGCTCCATTGGATTTATGAGTTTCTCCAGAGTTAAAGATTATAATGTATTTCGGCCATCATTCCCCTCTGACCTCACACATTAGGGGGCATCTGTTATACACCTGAGTGGCACCTCTCCATCCGAGTGCTGATATCCCTCATGTCGGCACACAAAAGGACACTTAAGGATAGAGGTTTTCCATTAACACTATAGCTTGGCTTGTAATGAAATACATTCTACCTTCATCCAGCTAGTTACTTTGCTATTTTGCCATGTTAGGATGTATTTGCGACTCTCCTTTTAGACAACTCGCACATCATTCGCGAGTCTCTCTTACAGCAAGTCGCGAATCCATGTATTCGCGGGTTGCGCTTTTACAGAGTCGCGAATCATTCGCGGGTTGCTCTACTACATACCCGCGAATGTGCCTCTTAACATGAAAACATAAAAACACGCGCTAATGGGAGATTAGTTAAGGTATTTTACTTAATTCTCCTAACTTCTACAACTTCCCCAACCTTCAAGAACTGCCTTATTTCACCCATATAAATACAGGCCTTGGGGAGGGTGTTAGATACTTACACTTTGGAGAAAAGTTATGCTGGTGGATTGTTCACAGAAGTCTTTGGAGCAGTGAAACTCAGAATCCTTTGGTGACAGAGGAGTCCTTGTCTCAGACGTTTGGTTATACTCTGAACTTTCTCATTATTGATAATAAAGAGATTACTTCTTCCACATGTGTCTCATATATCTTAGTTTGATAATTGTTTATGCTTCAGTATTTCATATTTGATTTATCTAGCCTGCTAATTATATATATATGAACCATTCTATATCTAGAAGATTGTCTCTAAACAGGTGAAAGAGGAGTGAGCCTTGAAGACTTTGGAAGTGGAGCAGATTGGAAGAGGACTAGCAAGGATCGAACTTTGTTTAACAAGTAAGTTCTTCTAACCCTCCTATTTCCTATTCTGCACTTTAGAAGTCAATTGTCTGCAAGTGTTTGAGTATGTTGGTAACCCCTGACCTACGATTATTAGGTGCATAATCCCTTACAACAATAAGTATACCACCACCTTCTCAGCAAATATCCTCATCGGTGTTTCCTTCCACATCCCTCTCCATACCCATTTCCAATATGGCTACCCCTCAATTTTCCAAGATGGAAAGGATCCTAGTAGCTAGGTATGCACCCCTATTTTTTCCAAATCCTCTCGCAGCCATGCCTACCAGGGATTACCTCAACTATATGCCTAAGTTTACAGGGGAATGGGATTTCACTGCTGAAGAACATCTAGAGGCTTTTTATAGCTATGTTGAAAATATAAATATAGAACAAGAAGATGTATGGACCAAAGTTTTTGTGCAAATCCTAGATGGCCAGGCTAGGAAGTGGTTTAAGAAACTTCCTGTTGGGTCAGTGGTAGGCATAGAGGCCCTAGATGACGTTTTCCTGAAGCATTGGGGAGAGAGGAGAGACCACCTCTACTATATCACAGAATTCAACAACCTGAAAAGAGAAAATGGTGAGTCTGTCTTCATGTATAGAAAGATCCCCACTAAGATTAATCCCACCGGTACCTCAGCTATGATAACTTATGCAAATGCCTTTGACTCTGACTTCTACCTACTTCTCAGAGAAAGGAGTTCTGCCTCCTTATCACTCATGCAGGATGCTGCCCTAGAGGTAGAGTCAAACATTCTGGCATCTCAAAAGGTCAAAGGGAAGGTAGACAGGAGAAAGCAGCCAGCAGACTATAGAGGGGCTTCGGCATCAAAGAACAAGATTGAAAAAATGACCAAACTTTTAGATAACATGACTACTGAAATGTCTAAATTGAAGGACCAAGGACATCTGTCGATGAGGGGTAAGGGGCATTAGAGAAAATTTCAACTCAAAATGGGCCTTTTAACTTTTATTCAAATTCCATGTCATCATGTGTTACCCAATGAAATTGCTTTAAATTTGAAATACCGTATAGGTCTTAAACACTTTTTTAATATAAATTTGGGGATAGGCATCATAAAAAAAACTACTTTTTTTGTTTGTATTTTTGACATATCTCCCTGTGTTTTTACTCAAATTTTGATCGGGAGAGCTCGTTGGATGCGGAATTTAATTACACATCCAACGAGTACCCACTCGGCATACTTTTGACAGACCCCTCTACCCCAAAAACAAGAAATACCTGAAAAATGGAATGATGATGTCATCATTCCATTTTTTCANAGTGACTTTGCTCCTCTGAACCCAAATTTTGTTCCTTATAGAAGAGGAAACCCCCCTGTTCAGATTCTCAGAGGGGAGAGAAATCAAGGGGAAGACTAGAGGATAAGAGCTCCATTTCAAAATGTTGTATTAGAAGAAGAGCCAGAATTCATTGAAGAAGGAGAAGCTAAAGACAATATCCACTGCATGGAGGATGAGGTGGACTATTCTTTTCTGACACAAGCAAAATATGAAGAAGCCCTGATTGATGAGTAGATCACTGAAGAGGCTGCCTATCAGGCTGATGATCAGGGAGGTTACCAACTAAGGTCTAGATTGGTTTCTCCCCTCAAGAAGAATGTTGTACCTATCAAATAGCCTGCTGCACCTGCTAGAAATATTGTTTTTTTACCAAAGAAAGTGGTTGTTACATCCAAAGCACTACATAAATCAGCACCTTCAGCCACACCTAATCAAACCCAACTCAAACCTAAAGCTCATGAGGTAAGGTTTCCAAATATGCTGCATTATTCCTTCAACCTTGAGTCTGAAATTCAGAAATTGAAAATCCCTTTCCCTTTAATAGAGTTGATAAAGAATGATGCATTTAAAACCTCCATTCTAAATTCCCTTCATCCCAATGTGCACATTGACACTGCCTTTGTGAACCTGCAAGATGACAAGCTTGTTGTAACCCTGGACCCCGTGATCGAAGACCTAAAGCACTCCTACCCACCATTATATATATCCTTGAACATCCATGATAAAATCCTCCATAATTGTTTGCTGGATTCAGGAGCCTCTCATAACCTAATGCCTAAGGCTGTGATGGATGAAATCGGCCTCATCATTACCAAGCCCTACCATGCTTTATTCTCCTTTGACTCCAGGAAGGTCAAGTGCTTGGGCCTCATCAAAGACATTGCTGTAAACTTAACTCAAATACCTTCGAAAAGCGTAATGATGGACATCGCAATGGCTAATATTCCTCCAAAATTCGGCCTCTTGTTGTCCCGGTCATGGAGCAAAAGATTGGGTTGCACCCTTCAGATGGATCTCATGTATGCCACCATTCCCATGTTCAAAGGGGAGACTAAGAGACTATACAGGGAAAATCAGCTAGCATACATCATAAGCAAGGAGAGTTGCTCAGTGAATCACCCGATATACGCCGTGGACGCCGATTTTGGGTCTTGCATCTTGCAAATAGATGATAATAAACAGACCTCAGTTCAGCTCACTAAGCCCATGTGTCCACAGCCCGAAGAAGTCACAATAGCGATCTGGGCCATGTATTTCGATGGGGCTAGCACTCAAAGCTCAGCAGACGCGGGTGTCATGTTGATCTCCCCATCTAAGGAAAAAATTCACTTGTCTTACAAGCTCGATTTCAATACCGCTAGCAACATGACAGAATATGAAGCCTTGCTGCTAGGATTTAAAGCGACAAGGGAGATGGGAGTCATGTGTGTGAAGATTTTTGGGGACGTAGACCTCATCATACAGCAGGTCAACAACACTTTTTAGACAAAAAATATCAGACTGAAGGGCTACAGGGACGAGGTATGGAAACTCAGAGACTCATTTATGTTTTTTGAACTGTCATATATTCCTAGGGATTTGAATCACCTGGCTGATTCCCTGGCCATCTCTGCAATTCTGTTTGTTCCTCCTTTACCCCCTAGGCTCAGCTATGATGTCCAAGTCAAGTACATAACCTCTCTGCCAGACAATGTAAAATTTTGGAGGGTGTTTGAAAATTATAGGGAGCTTAGTAAATTCCTTCAGTTAGTGGATGAATTCTCTGACATACACATAGACCAGGAAAACCTTAACCTGGAGGAATCCAAGTAGCTCAAGTTAAAAGATAAAGTGACTAAACACATTATTGTCCAATTGCCTAGCAGCTACATACCCCGAGGTCTAGTACCGTTGGAAGAACTGTTTGATCACAATGACGTCCCTTTCAAGCCTACCAAAAGGGAGCTAAATCCTGCTATCCAAGAGCATAACATAGGCAGCCAAAGCCATCCAAAACTGATAAATATATCCACTTGGCTGACTGCTGAACAAAAATCTGAATATTGCAGCTTAATAAAAGAGTTTGTTGATGTCTTTGCATGGGAGTGTAGTGACCTAACAACATATGACACCAACATCATCCAGCACAGGATTCCTTTGGAGAAGGACACCATTCCTTTCAAACAGAAGCTGAGACCCATCAGCCCTCTTCTACTACCAGTGATTGAGAAAGAGATCCACAAACTCGTCAAAGCCAAGATCATGATCCCCATCAGGTATTCCAAGTCAATTGAAAATCTAGTAGTGGTAAGAAAGAAAAATGGAGAAATCAGGTTGTGTGTGGATTTTAGAAACCTGAACAAGTGTTCCAAAAAGGACAACTATCCGCTGCCCAAGATGGAACATCTACTGTAGAAAGTATCGGGGGCCAGGGTCATGTCCTTCTTTGATGGCTTCTTTGGATACAGCCAATTTCTCGTGCACCCAGATGACCAAGAGAAGACTTCCTTTACCATCCCCTGGGGCACCTTCTTGTATGCTAAAATGCCCTTTGGGCTAATGAATGTTGGGGCTACTTTTCAGAGAGCTATGGATCTAGATTTTGTAGGGATAAAAGATAAATTTGTGCTGATATATTTGGATGACTTAACAGTTTACTCTCATATCCATCATGACCACTTGCATCATTTAAGGAAGGTATTTCTGAAGTGCAGAAGGTATGGAATATCACTAAACCCCGAGAAGTCCCAGTTTGCACTCAATGAAGGAAATCTTCTAGGCCACATAGTCTCAGCTGAAGGTGTAAATATCGATCCAGTAAGAGTGGAAGCAATTCAGCAGCTATCAATACCAAGGTCAAAAAGAGACATTCAGTCCTTTTTAGGCAAGATAAAATTTGTCAAGAGATTCGTTCCAAATTTCTCTGAGCTGGTAAAGCACATAACATCCATGCTAAAAAAGGATGCAGAAATAAAGTGGACTGACCAGGAAAGAAATTATTTTGAAGACATTAAGAAAGCCATCATGGAGGCCCCAACCTTGATTAGTCCTGACTACACCAAGGGTTTTTACATTTTCTCTTTTGCATCTTATGACACAGTGGCAGCTGTGCTATTACAAAAGAATGGTGAAGGTCTTGATCATCCAATTGCTTTCTTCAGCAGAACCCTGAGAGATGCTGAGCTAAAATATGACCCAATTGAGAAGCAGGCTTATGCTCTCATAAAATCTTTGAAGAACTTCAGAATCTACATTCTCCATGCAAAGGTCATTGCATATGTCCCTTCAGCTGCAGTGAAGGATGTTTTGACTTAGCCTAACATTGATGGGAAGAGAGCTAAGTGGATTTCCAGACTCATTGAGTTTGATGTAGAGGTGAAACTCACCAAGTTGGTAAAGGGATTAGGTCTAGCCAAACTCATGGCCAAAGAAAACTGTGAAATGCTGGGAATAAATTTCACATGTGTCAGATCAGCAAAGGTGCAGACTATAGTAGCAGCTGAAACAGAAGTAAATCAAGATCAAAATAACAGTCCAGTAGTAGCTAAGAACATATCTTCATGTGATTGGTACTCAGGTATCATTCATTTTTTGCTAAAATTAGAAGTTTCTCCTAATCTTACTCCTAACCAAGCACGAGCTCTTAAGTTGAAATCTATTAAGTTTTGCATAATTGACAATTTGCTATATTGGAAGGATCAGTCTGGAATTTTGTTAATATGTCTAGATAAAGAGGAAGTAGAGCAGGTTATGCATCACTTTCATTCCAATACATGTGGAGGTCACCACTACTGGAAAACCACAGCCCACAAGATCTTAAAAGAAGGATATTATTGGCTAGTCCTCTTTGCTGATGTATGCACTTTTGTAAGGGCATGTGACCAATGTCAAAGATTTATAGGGAAGTAGCAGCTCAAATCCTTGCCCCTTAGGCCTGTTACATTGAACGGGCCTTTCAAGCAATGGGGTCTAGATTTCATAGGTGAAATAAATCCATCTTCCAGTGAACAACATAAATGGATCTTAGTAGCCACTGACTACTTTACCAAATGGATAGAAGCAGTACCCACCAGGAATGCCACTCATCAAGTCATCATGAGATTTTTATATGAGAACATCTTCAGCAGGTTTGGTTGCCCAGTAAGGTTAGTGACTAATAATGCACCAGCTTTTAAGGCTAGGGCATTAGTTAAAATGTGTGAATCAATGGGTATCCAACTGGTGCACTCCACATCCTATTACCCCCAAGGCAATGTCCTGGCTGAGTCATCCAACAAAAGCTTAGTCAGAATCATTAGGAAACTGCTAGAGACAAATCAAAAAAGTTGGGATTCAAAGCTTAAGTTTTCTTTATGGGCTGATAGGGTGACGGATAAAAGGTCCATAGGAACTTCTCCATTCAAACTAGGTTATGGCACTAAGGCCATCTTTCCTATCCAGCTCATCCTTCTAGTGGCAAAGTTCTTTCAGGAAGAGGAGGATGAACCAAATGATATGATGAGAAGGATGATGGATTTGGTGGAGTTACAGCAGATCAGGGAGCAAGTTGTAGGAAAATCAGAGGCTCATCAATAGAGGATAAAGGGCATGTTTGAAAAAAGAGAAAAGGTAAACAACTTCCAGGTTGGATATTGGGTCCTCAAGTGGGATGTTGTCAGACAGGACAAGGGGAAACATGGAAAATTTGACTCTCTGAGGATTGGCCCTTTTGTCATAGATCGGGTATATGAGAATAAAACCTTCAAATTACAGAATTTGGAAGGTGAAGAGGTATTCGATGGCCCAGTAAATGGGCGGTTCCTGAAACTCTATTTTATTTAAGGCTCTGAGGCCTTGTGATTGTAAATTAGTAGATAGTAGGTTGTTTTTCTTTCAGAATAAGACTCCATTCCCAATGGAACAATAAATAATAGTGTTAAGTTACTTAGTTGCTTTTAGGGAAAGGCATTTTGGTCTAGGGTTCTTGGGACCTCACAGGGAGGTTCCCATCCCCGTGTAGGAGCCAGATGTTATCTCCCAAAATAAATTTGTTTTGATAGTATGAAGAATTTAACTCATGCAATGAAGGATATGAAGATCACTGACAATTTGAAAGCCTTTGTTTTTTATTTGGATGCAAATTTCACAAAGTTGTAGCTTCAGTGGCTTGGGAGAGGATCAGAATATCTCATTATCCATTGAAAGATGGAAGATAAATAACAGGTAGAAGACCCCTTCGGAAGTTAGGTGTATTGCTAAACTTTTCACTGCCATCGAAACATTTTTAAACAATGAGCGGAGAAGATAGTGGCTAAAAGTTTCACCACTGCAGAGAAGATAGTGGCTAAAAGTTCCGCAACTGCGGAGAATAGAGTGACTAAACATTCTGCTTCAAACTTCTACTGACCTCCGATAGCGATGAAATTAGATCGAAAGAACTAAGGACTAAGTAGCGGCGAGGCAAAGCTAAAAGGTGCCAGAATGTTAGTGATATGAAGAACTAAATGCCGCCGAGGTCAAGTATCAGAAGTCGGAACTTGAAAAGACTAACTGTCGGCAAAATAGTTCACTACGAAGCCGCAATGACGGAAGAAAGACTTACTGCGGGTTCTGAAACAATACAGACTCATCAGCGATCGGAGGTTCTAAAGACTAACCGTTGGCGAATTAGTCCTCTGAGGAGTCGCAACTGCGGAAGAAAGATAAACTACGGGTTCCATGAGTCGAAGTCAAGTATCAGAAGTTGGAACTCGGAATCATTATCCATCGGTGAGTTAGCCCACTAAGGAGCTGAAATAGCAGAAGATATATAGACTACGGCTTCTGATCAATCAACATAAAATCATTCTGATAGCGTGACAATGGGAAATCATCGGTGATCGGGAGAGCTAAGAACTATAGATATGCAAATTTAAGACTAAAATCCTCCGCAGTGTCGGTAGCACAGATAACTAAAGCTCTGATTCCTTTGTAAAAAGACTTCCGACAGCAATAAAATTTGTTCATTTTAGCTTCCGATTGCCGACAAGCTAGTGAGGGAAAGTGCCGATGAGGAAACCATTGCGATGCTAGGGACTTGGAGCGCCGATACTGCGGCAACATTTAGACTTGGGGCACCGATGGCACAGAAGAAAAAGATTCCGATTAGCGATTATGGCGTCAAGGTAGAGGAAAATCCAGTGGATTAAACAAGAAAAATCACTTCAGTTAACTGCCGAAACACTGGTTGTTGGCTGCAATTTCTCAATGAACCGGCAGTGGTGATTATCACTGACCCCTTCATTCATTAAAATATCACTCAGTGAACTAGATATTCACAGTAGATAAACAAATAATTAGCAAGGGTTTGAAGCCCTAATCTAGAAAAAACTGTCACTTTCAATTATTTTTGTGTAAACAGATCAGATTTTCAGGATCTGTAATTTTTTGTAAAAGGCTATAAAGCCCATGATTAATTGATTAATAAAGGTTTGACTCTGGGGATTTGTAATATTGTTCTATTTTCAAGCGTATCATCTAGTTTATTCTAAATATAAGCTCTTTTGTTGTGATTTGTTCAGCCATCTTCTTCATCTTTGCTGTACTTATGCCTGAATGTGCATTTAGGTGATTTTCAAGTTGATTAATAGCTAGTATCTGTCATCCTATTGGTGAATTAATGTGATTTGATATATAAGTACCATCCTTGTCAGGATTTAGCCATTTAGATGCATGTGTTATGTGTGTAAGTCTACTAGCCTGGTGAGTTCTCCATCCCTGCACCTTTTTGTCAAACTACTGGACAAGTTGTAACTAAAAGCCTTGTAATTGAGTGAGCTTCATGCATGTCTTGAGAGTGATAGGTTATATAGGTTATCCAGCTTGATCCATATCAGAAAACCCAAAAATATTAAGTTACCAGGCATCCTCGAGCTACAACCTAGAGGAGTTTCCTGGAGTGATAACACGGTCAAATTCCAAAGTTGTTGAACTAGATATCACCTTCAATTAGGATCAAAAGGATGTAAAGGTCCTTGTTGATCTATTTTTGAGTTTGAAAGGCCTATAATTATTACAGGTCATTAGAGTAGTTCCCTCTAAAGAAGCATGGAGTATAGTGAAGGACATATATACGTGAAGAATCCAGAGTTAAAATTTGTTTTTGTGAAGGAAATTATTCAAGTTGATGCTGCTAGTAGGTGAAAGTATGTGTTCTTTAACTAATTTAGGTCCTCATTAACCCAATTGATAGGAGTGTGAGGGTTTGATCACAATAGATGGGATAATACGCCAACCCTATAAGCAAGTTTACGCATTCTTTTGATAGTAACGTATTGGTTATTTTAAGTAACTAAGTAAGAAACTGGATACTTGATCAAGTAAAAACCATGCTCCTTGAGAAAGAAATAAGGAGTAAGGAACATGGGGTTGCTGTTTGCGAGTCATTGAAGGTGTTCCTTGGATAAATAAAAGAAGGGTAGTTACAAAACAAGCTAACAATAATGAAGCAAAAACAAAATTCATAACAAGGGTCTAGATCTTGAAAGAATAATGTTTTCCTCTATAGTAAAATAGTATCATTACATCAAGGAATGATATAAGAGAATACTCAATTTGAAAATATAAGAAAAACAACAAGGCACACACAACAACATATTATGCATTGGGTGAAGAAGGAACTTTTTGGTTGTAGCTCTTTAAGGGGAGAAGCTAATGCATATCCTTGGATTTTGATGGCATTAAGAATACAACATCTCAATGGAGTGATTTGTAACATCCAACAAAACAATTCACAACAAGCTAATTTATTGGGTGATTCGCATCTCTTCATTCATTTATATTACTCATCATTCTCTTCTTATGGTATTTTTAACCAACCAAAAAGGGTTTTGGCACATTTTCTCATATTTCTAGTGTTTCCACAAAAATGCACTCTAAGGTCATATTCTCTCTCTAAATAACCCCCAATAAAATGTGTTTTTTAACAATAATGAAACTCTTTGTTGGTACAGTATTTTCATGAATCACAGTCCACAAGTGATCCAAAAATATTATGTTTATCAACTTTGGAATATCAAGAAAACATCTTAGATTTCTCATATAAATCCACATTTGCAAAAAAAATTCTCAAGACCCTATGGAAATGAGTTGTGCAATTCAAGGGCTAACAACTCCCACACAAGAAAGAATTCCCACTAATTGACCATTAATAAAAGGGTGTAAAAATGAATAATAAATATGGTAATTCCATACATACCATGGAACAAATGGTTATATTTAAACATGTAGATTTAATATACGTTTATTTATAATGAGACAAGGAGTTTCTCTCACACAAGGGTCACCAATCATTGAAATTCATTTCCTTATTTTACAATATTTGATTTTATAATGCTCCCAATGTGTTGTTTTCAGTACAATCTTCATCCTCCAATTAATTATGAATTTCCATCTTTAGTAATAAAACTCCTTTCAAAAGTAAGCTGCAATAGTATCCAAGCATGTTCCTCCCAATATGTATACATGTGTTTCTCATTAGTGACAGAGTTTGGGCAATGTAAATGCACTAGAAAATTTCTTTTTTTTTCCATTTCTTCTTACACCTTCCCCATGTGTTTCTTTGCATGTGAGGACATTTTCAGGTCTCTCTCTCTCTCTCTCTCTCTCTCTCTCTCTCTCTCTCTCTC